>JAJJWW010000620.1:0-17230 GCA_023531295.1 Papaver armeniacum
CTAGACCAAAACATACCCCTTAGCCAAACTAAAACACCCCCATAACCATATTTTCCAAGATTGCTAATAGGGGCAGCGGTTTGTTTTGGGGTATGCCAAAATACAAACAAGACAAACCAGACATTTCCTTTTGGTTGGCACACCTCCAAACAAATTGATAACCCCACTAGCAGCCTTGAAATTTCCCCAAAATATTTTATCAAACGCGATTTTCAGTCAGGAAGTGAAACCTCAAACGCTACTTTCACCTAAGAAGTTCAAAATCCCAGCCTCATCCATCCACAAGGTTAAAAAAGCAACTTCCCACCACAATTTCTCCTTAATGGCGATATTTGCAACACTCCCAGGACTCAATCTCTTCTCTTCACCTCCATCAAACCCTAGACTCCCATCTCCATCTGATCCAACACCCAAACCCTCTACTCCAATCCCAATTCCAAGATACCCCAAACCCTTAAAATCGCAAAAATCAATCACAAAACAACCTCCAAATGAATCAACCAGTCCAGCTTTCAAAACCTTCCACCGCCGTACAAAATACTACAAACCCGTCTCCGACGGGGTAATTTCATCAGAGGGTGATCGTTCTGTGATTATTGGAGAATCTGGGGTATCATATTTGTTGCCTGGAGCTCCATTTGAGTTCCAATTTAGTTACTCTGAGACGCCTAAAGTGAAACCACTGGCTATCCGTGAACCGGCTTTTTTGCCATTTGCGCCACCCACAATGCCCAGGCCGTGGACTGGGAAAGCTCCATTGAAGAAATCGAAGAAGAATATACCGTTGTTCGATTCGTTTAATCCGCCACCAGTGGGAATGAAGGGTGTGAAGCAGGTTGAAATGCCGGGGCCGTTTCCACTTGGGAGGTTTCCCAAGGAGGGGATGACGAGAGAGGAGATTCTGGGGAGAGATTGACAAGAGAGGAGGTTAGGATGTTAGTTAAGCCTCATTTGTCTCATAATCGGCAAGTTAATCTCGGTAAGGGTCTAATTGATTTTCGATATTGTGGGTGTTTGAGTGTTACATTTTCGGATTATGACACAATCTCTTAGAAAATTTGATTGGGTCCTGACATGGTGGCGTCATTTCGTTGTTGCACTGTGCCTTGGCATTTAATTTGTTGTTTCCTTTGTAAGGTAGTTGGTAATGATTTGCGTAATTGGACTTCTTGTGCAGGGAGGGATGGATTGACACATAATATGTTGGAGTTAATCCATGAGCATTGGAAGAGGCAAAGGATTTGTAAGGTTCGGTGTAGAGGTGTGCCGACTGTTGACATGGACAATGTGTGCTATCATCTCGAGGTTAGACCATGAGTTTTTGGTTTGATCTTATTGGCATGTGTTTGTTGCTCTTTGCTCAAGTATGAATGCTAATGCCAGGAAAAGACTGGTGGTAAGATAATTCATCGGGTCGGTGGTGTTCTGTATCTTTTCCGTGGAAGAAATTATAACTATCGTACTCGTCCACAATACCCTGTAATGTTGTGGAAACCAGCCACTCCTGTTTATCCGAAACTCATCCAGGAAGCTCCAGAAGGTTTGACTAAATTTGAGGCTGCTAACATGATAAAGAAAGGGAAGAAATTGCTGCCAATTTGTAAACTAGGTAAACAGTTGTCTCTTGTTTGAAGCATGTTCTTCTATTTCTACATTTGTTCATCAGTAAAATGCATAAACATTGCAGTATTTCTCAATTGAGATTGAGATAGAGATTTTTTACAGGCTAATTCATTCAATTCTGAATGCATATATAGATACCGTGGAGGCAGGTAGACAGAAACTAGAAAATAACATGGATGAGGTTACACTAGTTTCTAGGTTGCTCTGCTTTTTACGGCTATGCAACCAATTATCCACACTTAGTTCTACCTGCATTCATGTAGTGACTTCCACTGCTGGTGTTTATTCTTCCCCTGTGTAGCAATATAACTAACCTAGTATTTTGGTCTGCAAGTTTCTAGTTTGTTAGAAATAATGCAAAATTTTCCCTAAGATAGCTCCATAAAGTATCTAGTCCAGTTTATGTAGCTATGGGCTAATCTCTTCTTTCTAAATACAGCCAAAAATGGAATTTACATCACCCTTGTGAAGGATGTCAGGGATGCTTTTGAGGGAAGCCCGTTGGTGAAGATTGACTGCCGAGGAATGCATGCAAGTGATTATAAAAAGATAGGCGCAAAGCTTAAGGTTCGTGTATTTAGTTCTGATATAGGAAGACCTACAAACCTAAGAGTTCAGTTTACGATCAATATATTAGGCCTGGGGCTTACGCTCTCCCGGTGTTACTTTACTGATGGTTAGCTGATAACAGGAGTTGGTACCTTGTGTTCTCTTGTCTTTCGATGACGAGCAAATATTGACATGGAGGGGCAAAGAATGGAAATCTATGTATCCTGAAGCTCCACCTTCGGTCTCAGTCAGTAATCACTCCAATGATGGCGCTTCCTTAAATTCAGGTAATTTGGAGATGAGTAAGGCAATAATTTTACTTAATTTCACTTATTCCTGAATTCTGGAATGAACAATTATCAATTGCCTTTTGTGGGAGATGAACTAATCTGAGAATCTACCGTAAAGACAACCTTCAGAACTAATCTGAAAATCTACCGTAAAGACAGACCTTTAGTACAGCTGTTACTAGTAAAATGTAAGGGTGTAGCTTCCGTAGGATGTGGTTCACCTATAATGTCACTGGTCCCGAACGATTGGCACAGGAGAAATTGAACCGGTAACATATAGCAGACAATCTGACCATTCACTTTGTAGATAGATTGATCACATTTATGTTTCTTTTGCTAGATGAATTTTGGCCTCATATGGAGCCATGTACCGATAAGTCTCCCTGCTATTGTGGTTGTTGTGTTATGTATGTAAGTTGGTTCCTTCTCTGACAAATCAGTGTGGTTTTTCTGGAATTTTTTCAGGAGAGTTGCATAGAGCAAATGAAAGACTAGTCACTGAGTTGGAAATCTCTAGCCCAAAATTTCTGTCAAGATGGAAGAGGGCAATAGAGTCGAGCACGGCATTACTGGATGAAATTGAACTCCAGACCAGATGAGCTTTTAGAGAAGGTTGAGGCATTTGCAGTCACATTACAGGCTGCAGAGCACTCTTATCCGCATTAATAACGTCAAGTGGGGAAAGTGTGGTATAGTAAACACGGATAATGAAGAAAGATGGATCTGAGACTCTGGCGATGGCGACGATGAAGATGACGACAGTGAATATGGTTATGAGGATCAAGATTACTCCTTTGAAGAATTAGAGTCATCAATCCCTAAAGGATCATTGCCAGTGGACGTGATCGTGGATCAACTAACTTTAGAATAACTGCGAGAATACTGTATATGATGTTAGTATCAGTATATAAAAAAGAAATCTGTAAAGAATGTTCACATTTTCAGTGAAAAAGCTGCATTAACTAGCACCACACTTCTTGCAGCATGATTATGGGGTGAAACTTTAGTAACTACATGGCTTCCAGTGGACTGCTTTGTAATTGCAAGGTTATGAATGACACTGACTCCAGGAGTCAGGATGGCCATCATAACCATAACCGTCTTGCAGGGCAGCATGTTCATGAGTTCAGGGTTCATCCCCATGTATGTACTTCATTCATGCCCAGAACTGTTTAAGGTAAAAAAAATCCAAGGAACTTGCAAACAGTCGATAAAAGAAACAAGACTCCCAGACACACAACAATAACTGCCCTCTACTGTAGAGATTTCTTTGCAACTTAGAATAGAATACATACTCAGGGATAGAAGAAAGAACATAACAAAGTTCAAATCCATTTATCTTGTTCTTTTCCACCATAGAGAGAAACAGAAAATCACAAAACAAGGCAAACATAACTAGTCATAAAGTAGGTAAAAGTACAACATTTAGGCAGTTCTTCATTTTTTCCACTAGAACCAAGCAGTAGTGCGAAGAGATTATTATCAAAGGTAGCCAACGACCAAAGTAAAAAGATTATGCACTCATCAATCAGATTATGTTTTTCTTCTAAGCTTGAGTTTTGTCCCACTTGAGTGGCTTGACAACCTCCCATGTGAAGTCAGGGTCGTCTCTTCAAGTGACCGTAAAGCAGCTGTCTTTAAGAACCTGCTGTTTCCACCTCTCTTGAGGTCAAGGTGGATGGAGATCATACCTGGCCTGAAGTCGAAGAGTTTCCTTCACAATCTGAAGAATTTCCTTGTCTGGGATTTTACCTGTACCATATGTGTCGACAAACACTGATAAGGCTCTGGAACACCAATGGCATATGATACCTGAACAATGCACCTTCTAGCAAGTCCATTGGCAGCAATGCTCTTGGCTGCCTGCCTGACAATACCCTTGCTCACTCCTGTCCCACCTTGGTTGGATCCTTTCCTGAGAAAAGCACCACCTCCATGGGCTCCCCAACGCCTCCGCAGGTGTGATGAGTGATGATCTTTCTGCGACGAAATAGCATCACCGCCCAGGAACCACCAATGGAAAGCGGCCTGATGGGTTAAAGGTGGAAGATGGTCTTCTCGTCTGGTACTTTTCTGGGATAACAGCGATCACATGCTCATAAGATCAGCAGCAATCTCATCGTGGTCGGTTTCATCGTGCTGAGTTGGGAAAGGGACGGTGTGTACGAGGAGAGGAACCATGGCACCAGCTTCATTGTGGTACTCACAGTGACTTAGGTCTTTCCTTCAAATTCAACCAGGCACAAGTACCATTCTTCCGCACTTCAGTCAGTTTAGCACCAAGCTTATTTGCCAACACATGACTCAAAGGCATCCCAACTAGAGTCTCATCAGCATACCAAACATATGACCTTGATCACCAGCACCAATCTCCTCTGGCCTCTTAGTGTGAAATTGCACCTTGGCCCGCGAAAATATCAGGGGACTCTGCTGCTCAATGTTAACCAAAACCTTACAGTTATCAGCATCAAGACCTACATAAATCGAATCGAAAACCGATAGCACGGCAAGTATCACGAACAATCTTCTCGTAATCAACATTGGCTTTAGTTGTAATCTCTCCGAAAACCATAACCATGTTTGTCTTGGTACAAGTTTCACAAGCAACCTTGCTGTCAGGGGTCCTATTTCAAGGCAGGCATCTAGTACTGCATCAGAGATCTGATCACAAAGCTTGTCAGGATGTCCCTCGTTCACTGATTCGGAGGTGAATAGAAATGTCTCCATCTTTAATACTACATCAAAATCACAAAAATTAACAAATGAATCAATACATAAAATCCAATTCAATTTCCAAACAAATAACCACATGAATCTGTCCATATCAATTTGTTCAACATCTACCGAAATTACCCTCACACTTCAAAAAAGTTACGATTATGTCCCTAAATCTGACATTCATCCTATGCTCATCAGATCAAACTGAGTCTCTTCTCAAACCTATGTGCAATCACAATAGTCAAAGCATAACCTTAAATCAACCAATCTAATCAAACATAGGATAAGATCCACAAAACTGTATGAAAAGACATTAATACACATTTTCGCCATTTTTCCCTGCTAAATCTAGCACTTGAAGTAAAGATGAACCAAAAATCTCCATTACCAGGACTAAAAATTGACTAGATCTCAGATTTTCAAGTATCTAATCATTAAAAAAAAATAGAACAATAAAACAACCAAACAAAAGTTTGAAAGATGTTCAAACGAGAAAAAACAATAAGATCAACATGAAAAGATTGAAGAAGAGAGGAAGGACAAACCTGAGGAGGATGGTGGGAGTGAAACCCTAAAAGCTTCTGTGATAAAAATGGAGGGGAGGAGGAGGACTCTTGTGTTGGCGTTCTGTGGACTCTCTACGAGTTTGATGCTGAGTATTTGGGGTTTCTATTTATAGACGAAAGAATGTAGCCGGAAACATTTTAATAGTCCTAGATTTTCTGCAGGGGTTTAGGATCGTTAAATCAACGGTTGTGTTTTTTGTTAATGGATCTCAATATCTAAATCGACGGACGGTTGGTTTCTGGTGGAGTTAGTGAAGACGAGGCTTAGGAACGACTCTTTTTTCAAAGGGATTTCTCTCTGTGTTCGGTTTTGACCGGTGAAAACAAGTCATTCACCGACCCATCTAGGGATGGCCATAGGGCGGGTATGCCAATCCCATCCATTTTTCGTGCGTAAAGCAATCTATAAAGTCCAAGTGCCATGGGTGGGAGCGGGTATGGGGGCTCTCATCATGGGGCGGGTTTCTCATGGGTTACAGTAACACGAGTTAATACATAAATTTGTTTATAATCGAAAACTTAAATATCACAGCGGGTGGGGTATCTCAAACTAATTAGGAGTATACCCAATTTTATCAGGACTCTTTTAAGGAGGGCAAGGGAGGTCAATTGGTAAAGTTGCAAAATTACTTTCTCATTATAACTCAGTACTATCAAAATCGATTTTCTTTCTTAAATTACATCTTTAGCTACTCTTCTTCTCCTCACAACCTTACCTTCTGGCTCCATCACCCCACCACCACCAAAGCTCGTCGATGATTCGTTAAAATGGAAATGGGTTAGAAAACTAGATTAATCTTCATCGTGGATCCGCACGGAAGAGCCTTCGTATGAAACAATCTAATGAAAACCCAATGAGTATAACACGGAATTGCAAATTTGGTTGCTAAGAAAGTGAAGAGAAAAACGGTTGAAGAGAGAATTCAACTTGGCTGGAAACCGTTGAAATGGTGCGCTTAAGAAAGTAGAGAGTGCCAAACTCCTCTAGTACTTCAATTTCATGTTTGCATGTCAAATGGAAGTGGAAAAATCGGAATTTGTGAATTAAATGACAGTGGTGAGAGGTTTTGGTTATCGACCTTTAGGTTTCATAGTTAGATGCAGTAGGAAGGGTATAAGGTTGAAGAACTTGCAGTTTTGTATAGTTTCTGCTGTTGCTACTAGCGAGGGCCGGAGGTTATTCAGCGTATACATTATCGAAGGCGTCTGTTATCTTTAATGAAGCGTGATTTTGTTTTTACCCTTAAAACTTTCTAGTGAATGTTTCTGATGCTAGAGTTTTAAACTGGGAAGGGTAGTTATATAAAAACATCTTAGGAGTTTGTCAGTAGGAAATGTATGTGTAATGGACTTCCCAGGCTGTATATAGTTAAAATTTCTTGTTTTTTGTGCGCGGAAGGCTGTTTTGATGATACAATGCGGGCGTTGTTTGTGTCTCGTCTTTTGGTCGGCCTTAGGCTATTGTTCATGGGATATATTTGAATATCTAACTTTCTTAGGCATGTAATGTTTTCTGAATTGTTCTTCAGTTGCGAATGGCAAGAAGCGACTCACGAAAGCATGCATGATCCTCCTTCAAACCCTCCTGCGTGTTGGTGATAAACTGTGTCTTCAAAACATCGGGGTGTATGTTAATGCCAGGAACGACAAAGGTCTTAGAACCATTGTCGAACCCAATGATTCGGACTGAGACTCAGATGAAGACCAATCAATTCCATCCGGTAGAAGAGGTGATGATGATGATGTTGATGAAACCAATCCGGTCGAGCCGGAGGAGGTAACCATGATGATGATGATGATGGTGGTGCATCAAGACATGCATGAGGCTGGAGGAGGTAATGATGAGTGGTGATGATGATGATGGTAATGGAGATAAAGGTAAGAATATCATCGAAGATGAAATTGTTGAAGAGGAAGAGGAACAAGAAGAAGAAGGAGATGGAGATGGAGAAGGAGAACAAAATCTAGCCATTGTTATGCCAACCAAGCTTCTGAAGCCTCAACTTCAACCGGAACGAAGAAGAGGGTGATCACTAAACCGGCTGATTCTCACATGCCTCCCAAGCACTTGATGGTTGCACTCGAAGAAGGTGAGCCTCAAAAGGGACCCAAGCAGATGGTGGAGTCGTTCTTTTTGGATACAAACACTCATGGGCATGTACGGTCCATAATACTATCGTAAGTAATCTTAATCCGTCTTTGTTATTTATTCAAGTGTGTAACTATCTTAATTAAATTTGCATCAAGTGTTTGTATCCTTTTCATTTTCTTTTTTTTTGGTATTTAGGATCACAAGCATGCCGTCAGTCGCAGGCGCGAAGCTTCGTGTTGATGAGCATACTTGGAATCTTGACTTGGAATGTGTGGAGGTGAAAAGTGATTGTGAGAACTACGGGTTGTTTGGTGGAAGTTGAATATTAATCATGAGAAAGTTACCATCTAAATTACGTGGCGGTTCTGAGAGGCAAAAATGCTGTTATTCCCATTCGGTGAGATGGCGTGCTCGATGATGCTCGACAAATTCTAGGCCTCGAGGTTGATGGCTTGATCCTTTGAGGGGATTCGATGTGCCATTTCTTTCCCGAAGATTCTGGTGTGAAATTGTTAGGTTGGAGTCGAATTGACCGGATGATGTTGTTGACAAGAAGGATGGTGGACGACTAATTAAAGTTTTAATGTGAAGAAGTTGAGGGACAAACTGGAAGACTACAAAGGAGAATCCTTGATAGTGAAGGAATGGTGCACCGGTGCGGAATCAATGCTACCGCGGCGCTTATTTTCTATATACCCACGATGTGGATGTATCTTCCCAAACGATTCCGGAAACCAAGTCGAGGCCGAGTTACTTGCAACTGTGGATCCCTTACATGAGATGCGTGGGTATTCTTGGGAGTGCTGGTGGTTGCCTTCTTGAATAATGAGTTGACAAAATCTTCTAGGGGCACTCACTAAGCAAGTTAACGGAAACACATGTCTCTTCCAGGTAATTTTATTGTTTTAAAACATTTATATTTGCAAATCTCGAGAAAGATCGTGGTTCTTCTAAACTTTTTTTTTTCTTTTTTGCATAGGTTTGGATATGAACGCTTCCTTATTTGTTCAAAGACAACTCTACGTCAAAGTAGATAACAAGTGTTCGTTACACATTTGCCAGAGCTCGAAGATGGTTTAAGGGTACTCGAGGATAAGAAATGCCTTAAAATCTTGAAACTCAGAAACCGCCATCGACAATTTGTACTGCGGAAGAGGTGATATTTGATCCGTATCGGAGGATAGAAATCAAGGTTTAATCCCAAGGAGAAATGAAGTTGTTGCATTATACTATGGACCCTTGATGGCGTGTTTGAAAAGTTTCAATATCGATCACATCGGGTAATGCGACAATTGGAGTTCGTCCAAGAGAAGAACCTCATTTCGATGAAGAAGCGGTTCTTTCACCAGTGACTGGGATAACTGCACTTACCTCCCAAAAAACTATTAACGTCTCTTGATCAGCGCAACTCAAGAACATTGGGACAATAGGCCGGGTAGTAACGTGATGTGAGTCTTTTGGGCTGAGGTGACCAAGGTCATGAAGCTCTTGAAAATACATGGCGTGGTACTTGGGTTGGGCTGCGTCCTGCGAAGTGATTAGCCGATGACTCTTTGAAGAGCGGCTCGTAAGAAGAAGATGGAATCGAAAGACCCAACAACAATGCTTAAGATATTTGTAAGTATTTTAGAGTTGCTCTTCTTATTTTAAGATTGATTGCATTCTGAATCATTCATTAATTGTTTATTGTTTAATTGAATATGAAGGATCGGTTGAAGACCTTTGTGAGGTGTTATGTTGCGCGAAGAGAGGAGAACACTGTGCAAAGCAAGCATTGACTATGCTTGCAATGTTGACAATGAGGATGCCCATCTATTGTTCAAGCAACTTCAAGCTCAAGTAAAGGCGGAAGAAAAAGCTAAGGATGCACAAGCCAAGACAAAGTGATAAAAGAGGACTCGTAGTGCTCCCAGTGGTGAAGAGTACTTGACGGTGGTCGTGAGTGAGTGAAGGTAGTGTTCTAAACGCAGGCCATTAGTTAGGTGGTGACCGTAGTGGGTGGCCGTGAATTCTTTCTAGTTGTTTTATGTTGTGGTGGACAAATGTTTAAGTTAATGGTGTGGACAAATGTTTTTTACGGTTTATGGGACATATTGCGTATTTTGGACAAAAATGTTGGATGAATGAATGGTTTGTTTAGCTATATAAAGTGTCAATACATTTACTAGGCATGCTTTTTTAGCTACAATACTTAAACATCCCGGGTAAGCAAGGTTGTGAAATGACAAATTGCCACCATGTCAACTAAAATTAAGGTGCAGTAGGCAAGGTTGTGAAATGACAAATTAAGGCCTGTCAACAAAAAGTGAAATTACCGAGTAGGCAAGGTTGTGAAATGATAACAAGCCACAATAAACACTAAAAAGCGTGTAGTTACCGGAAGGTAGGCAAGGTAATATGATTCCTGCAAGCGGCGTTCGTAATACTTGGAAGGGTACTAAAATAGAGACCTATGACCATATATTAAAAAAACCATTCTTCGATGCCTAAAATCATGTAAGGTCGGAAACAAATGGGGAAAATGCGTGGGTATTTTTGGTAGGCATGCTAATGAACCCATACATTTTAAGCCGTTTTGGGACCCAGAAGCATTGTATCAAATTCAGACTCTTAAGGCGTGTTCAAAATTCAAATTTTGCAAGTACAATTGCGTTGATTCACTTGTACTTGGGTATTATAACGACCAAATTTGGGCACCATCCTATAAATACACTGCTTATCTCCACAAACAACACACAACTATTTGCATATACTCTCCAAAGCTCATATCATCACACACTCCATCTAACTCAGCTGTGCTCTCTACACACAAGAAATGGCTTCATTTGATTCTAATGAAATTTGGCAATCACCCAAGCTTGGTATCTGGAGACTAGAGTTCGAAGCGGTCTCGTAAGGGTGGATTCCTGACCTTTTGGGCTAGGGTTCACAACACTTTTAGCCAGAGTGTGGAATCCTTTCAAGAAAGTTTCAACATGATTGCACGATAGGCACATAGTTATTGAAAATGCGATACTTGCCTATTTAGCTATCCAAAAACCAATTTCAACGCTCCCCACTTTACTTGTCAATTGAACAATTTGTAAAAGTATTTTTGTGGTTTATTTTACGTGATCCATGTTGTTTGATCTTCAATTAAACACCACTAACAAATGTAAGTTTGTGTTTTGTTTTGTAGCATGAAGTCGCCAAAGCGCGCTACTTTGGAGAAAAGGAAGAATTAGCATTCGTGCAAACTATCAATTCATGGAATCAAAATCCGAGTATGCCCTGAGATGATGGAGGGTGTATCGTCTTGGAGGAGGAAGATTGATGGCTTTAGAAGTTTTGTATAGGTTTTGTGGGTAGACCTCTATATTAAACCCTCACGAGACCTGCTTCCGTCCCAATAGTGCATTACAAGGGGTTGAAGGCTTGATGCATACTAGGTGCATGCGTTTAAAATCGACAAGGATTAGGTTTTATGTTTCAATCAATGTAGTAACCAAAATTGGATGAATAAAGTAAATTACATCTTCCATATTATGTCAATGGCTTAAGGTTGTATTTTTTGCATCTTAGAATTAATATAGTAGGAAGGGTAGGAAATATTTACATGCGGCCTTAAGATTCTTTGACATCCCGAGATAGTCGGCGTGTTCTTCATCTAGGACCATTAAAAGTGTGGATATATAGTCGGCAGCTTGTTCAAAGTTGGCTAGAGGCGGAGTAGGAGGCTCGCGAACTATTCAAAAGTTGACAACCAGGCGTATGTTTGGTGAAGATTATTCAAACCGGACTTACTTGGCTTTATGCATTTTCAAAACCAAAATTTTAGATCAGATCGAACTCACCCAATGTGGATCAAAGGTTAATCTCTGATTTAATTTCAAAAATTTAATCTAAGCTCAATTAATTAACCTAATCATAATTTTTAGTGTTAATTAACCAAGGGCATATTAGCCATTTAGAAAATACAAAGTTAAGGGGTGGCTTGGTTTTACTTCATAATGACCAGATTTTGTCTTATTGGGTATACCCCAATTAGTTTGAGTATACCCCAATCTCGCCAGGTTAAATATGATTCAAACAAAAATAATAATAACATAAGAATAATGAATTCCAAAATTTTAAATTCAGAAATTCATCTTAAAGTAAACAAAAGAATCTTTACATGACTTATTAGTTTTTCTAGTTTTACCTTTCTCATTTTATCTTCGTCCACGCTAACCAGGGCCGATCCTGAGGGAAGGTCAACGAAGGTTGACTTTGGGGCACACAGAAGAGGGGCAACAAATTTGTATTTTTAAATGCAGGGTGGTTTTGTATAAACAAAATTGAAGGTCTAAATCATGATCATAAAAAACAAAAAGGACATAATCTGCCAAGAGATTTAGGGGCATTTTGTAAAGTAAAGTGGGCAGTTTTGTTTAATAAAGAGTTGCTAGTGGCTTCTCTAAATATATAACAAGAATCTCGTTATATTTCGAGAGAATCGAAGCCCGTTTCTTTCTATGTGACTCCTTCTTTGAAAACTCTCATCCGTAAGTTTCTACCACCTCCCTTGAGCCACCATCTCCAAGCCTCAAGGTAAGTGAAGTTAAACCCCAGATTTAATCTGTAAGAATAGAGTACGTTTATATTCTACAATTGATTTTAAGTCTAATCTTTTGATTTTCAATTAGTATTACTTTATTGTATTTGTAGGAAAAATTTTGAAACCTTGAATTCAATCGATTTTCATTCTCTACAATGTTCTCAAATATAGTCTAATAGTTGCATATATGATAGTTACATGATCCCAATAATTTGTTGATTATAGAGTTATAATTCGGGTTATTTTTGAAGGAAATGAGTGGTTTGGTTTTTTAAAGATCGATTTCTGATACACTATTATTAACACACTTGGTCTAACACTGGTAAAAATAGTAGATCGAGAATGTGAGAAAACCAAAATCTTTAATTTTCAACCTGTTGGAAAATGGGTTCAAATAGAGGATGAAATAAACACAAAGAAATTGTTGTACTCAAAAGCTTTCAAGGCTCATACGATTTCTTTTGAACATTTATTTACCTCGATAAATTGGCGGAATTCTATTGGTATATGAAATAATGCAGCCAGGGATACAATGAAAGCCCTACACTTGGAAATTGAATTCAAGGTTTGTACCCTTGTCAATCAAGAACACATGTACCCAGAATTTAAATGATGCTTTGATTAAGAGAAAGCAGAGGAAGGTTTTTCGATGATGTTTTCAACGATTTATGGGAGATGCCATTTATAGGGATTTTGCATCTGGCCCAGGAATACATCTTTTCACTCGAGTCTCTTCATCATGGACATCAAAAGCGTCTGTTGGTTTGAATATTTTGGATAGTTTGTGTGATGAGAAACGATTCTGCAGACAAAAATTCTTAGGCGTTGCCTAGACCCCAGGGGCGGTCTCCCTGGACCCCCTTGGATATTGTGATTGAAAATATTCCAACATTCTCCCCTTATTTTCAAAAACCATAAAACAAAGTTAAAAAACTTTTAAATCAGAGTGACTGCATCACCAAAATTTGGCCAGTGTCCAATCTTGTGCCAACCTATATAGGTTAGAGATAGATGTCTTCCAAAAATACCATATGCATGTTTAACATCTTTTGTCCAAAACAAACCAAGTGTATGCTATCCTTCTTTTCTGACAGGAAGAAAAAAAAAATGGTGGAAATTATCTCCCACGTGGCCAAATAGAAATTTTTTTTGGTTTGCTTCCCAATATGTCGAATATGCATTTCGTATTCAATCGACCATGATGTAAAGACAACAAAATAATTGCTAAATGGCCATGTGGATGTGGAATACAATTTCAATCAGAAGTCTTTGTTTCACATCAGAATAAAAGAAAGACAAACACAAAACATGCATTTGGAAGTTTTGGAAGGTGAAAGTCTATTTGCCAAGTAAAAATTGACGTTAAAAAAAGTGAGTCGTAAATCCCTTGATAAGTTTAAACAAATCTTAAGGTGAGGAGTCGGACTCAATATGGAGGATTTCTTTGGAAAAGGCGAGATCCGTAGGAAACGTAATTCCAAGGATTCAGGTAACCAAACATATAATGGGAAACGTAATTCTATCAAATCCCCTGAACCCATAAAATCCACCTTTAAAATTCTACATCCAAACCCACCATAAGATTCCCTTACCCTCTTAGTGAGGGGTACGAGAACCAGCTACATGATTTGTTAGACCATCAGACCTAAATACGACTCTTTTTTTTTTTAAAGGACACCTTGTTTTCGGTTTGACTTCCGAAGTAGCAAGTCTTTCACCAAGCCATCAGTTTTGTTTAGTTAACGTTTATGGCTCGGCTGAAAAACCAAGTAACAACTCTTGCGGCTTTTAAATTGAAGTGTGAAATTAATTTTGCCACCAAAACCGAGTTACAAAATATTTTGTTACAAATTTTATTTTGTGGACCGTCCATAGAATACCTCACAAAAATTCCCAACTCACAAACTTCATTTCTAGGATGAATTTAACGATTTATTTTCCAACATTACTAATTGGATAGGTGCTGGATTATTTCTAGATGCCAAAATTTAAATAAACATTAAAAAAACTTATTACCAGGATTAAATTTGAATGGGATCCTAAATTATTTATTAAATGGCTCGGTGCATTGTCATTTTCAATTTCACCAATTTTTTTTGTTTGATAGCGTGAGTACGGAGTGGTCCTGGCTATTCCTAAATCTCATTCATTTAGGAATTTTAGCAATTACAAGGGTTCGAACCCCGACCTTTGCAGTGGGAGGGAGCATGAGATGGTTCTCAAAAAAGGTATTTTAGAATACCTCATTTTCCTCTTTCTGCACCTTTTGACCTTGAACCCGTGACTCATGGTTATGTGGTATCATCGTAAATTGGATTGGATAAATATTCTTTCATAAAATGCAAAGATATACGGAGAACAAAAACATTTTCTTTCTGCTTTTTTAGTTAACGTTTATGGCTAAAGAAAACAAAACGATATTAAGAAGATAAGCTAAAGAAAGACTAGTTTCTTGCGGGAATCCTGAGTGTGGTGAATGGTGATGCTCATTTTTCCATTTTGATCAACATTTAGTGATTAACGTAAACACTATTGTCCATAATGACAACATAAAACATCTCTTTACACTAGTATTACTTTATTCACTGAGAAATCTTGTGAGTGATTTTATTCTTTAATCAAAGAACCATAGGCCCACATAGTACGTTGGGACATGGGATTCAGCTAAGCTGTGGAAAGCGGCCAAGCTGAACCACGGCTGCTGCAATGTCAACGTATTGGGAAAGAGCAGTCATTTGAAATTTTGTTAGGTGGCGCAAATAAGGCTGCTGACTGACACGTGGCGGTTGCAGCGGGGTTGGTCATAACAAAATTGATGGAAAGAGGAAGGCAAACTAAAAGGTTGGTGTGAGCCTGGCCGAATGGAACAACACTTTATTTTGATCACAACAACCAGCACCATTTTTGATGGAACAATAGTAGTATTTCTTTATCCTTTTGAGGTGCAAGGTGGGTGCCCACCGTAATAAGGTTGGTTATACCACTGCCAATGGTGGGACTAGAATTGGGCCACCATTGATTTCTTTTGGATGGAGGCGATGAATGACTCTCTAAAAATGAATGAAGGCTGTCATGTAATATCTCGATCGCTCAAGCAAAGACTATTCTGGTATGCTAGATTACAACAAGCATAGATTTACGTGGACTTAGGTTTAATCTTTGATTAAACTGGCTAACGTTAGTGACCTTCGCAAAGAAAAGAAAAAGGAAAAAGTGAAAGCTTTTGGTTTTTAATTCAGTATTTGTGACACTATGAAATACTAAATTTGATGGAGCGTTCATTATAAGTTAGCGGAGTGGTGACGTGCATTATAAGTTCGCGATGGTGGAGCGTACATTATAAGTTACACTTAGATAAGCGAGATCCCGCATTCATGTACTTGAAAAAAAAAAAAAAAAAAAAAAATGGGGCGGAGGTATAAAGCGCCCCATTCAGAAGAAAAATTTAAAATCATTGGAAGTGTATGAATATTGCTCCTTTAACATAAAAAAAAAACTAGGCGAGCATGTGTTTCAACACTTTGGTGTGGGCGTTCTTTATGCGCGCATGTTGTGGGCGTTAATTATCATTCGCCTAGTGTGGGCGATTAGCTTATCAGGTCGCTCATTAAAAATTTGGGTTTGGTCTTGGTCCCAGGACAAATATAGTCTGGGATTTAGTCGATAGTGCAGGATTTGGAAGTGGAGTAGTCAAGGTCACTCACTTTGGTTCTTTGCAAATAAATGAGTTTAGTCGCTGCCTTACTAGTTGCTCTACAAGGAAGATCATAAAATTAAACCCAACTTTTCATAATATTAAAATGAAACAGTTAATACGATATTAGTGTACCTGGTGATGTATAACTCAAATTTTTATTTTCTTTGTGGGGTAAAATTAGTCACTACAATTGCTAGTGATTTCTAATCTTACTGAGTGTTATTAAGGTTCTAAAAATCCATGGGTGGATAATGTGAGTAATCTAGAAAATATTGGTTTGTAGGTAAGGATTACACTTGGACATGTGTATTTAGGTACGAGGCTCTAGAAGATCTAAAAATGAGATCTGGCTTTGAGCTGGTGGGAGTGGAACATCCGTTTCCAAATTCTAAGTTGTATCACCTGACTCGGTGTGATGACCATAGCCCTATTATATTAGTTACATATTCTACACTAATTCACAATGTTGGAAACCTTCTAAATTTTTCCTTATTTGGCTCAATAATGAAGCTTACAAAACACTTATTGCTAATGCTTGGAAAAATAGTTTTGTTGGCTCACCTGCTTTTAATAAGTTTGTCAAGAAAGTTCAACAAACTAGAAAGGATTTATCAAAGTGGAATAGAGAGCATTTTGGAGACATCAAAGTGGAATAGATAACTATAAATACTTCCATACTAAGACTAATAGGAAGATAACAAGCGGTCATCTCACTTTTCATTTCATTTGATGTAATAATTCTTCCTTTTTCCTTGTGGGTATAATCGGTGCAAGGTGGGTGCCCACCGTAATAAGGTTGGTTATACTACTGCCAATGGTGGGACAAGGCTGAGCCGCTAGGCTGATTTCTTTTGAACACGAAATCACGTTGGCATATCTTGTTCAAACAATCTCGCATGAGATTGAATACACGCGATGGTTATGAATATCGATACATGGGCAGTGCTGCATTCATTGATTCTAAACCAGCGGGTTTGTCATGATCTCCTCAACATCTCTCAATAATAGATCTAAAGAATCCACACACAAATGAGGATGTACGAGTGATAAATGTAAAGGAGACGATGATTTCGTGGTTCAAGACCTCAGGCCTACATCCACTGGATCTCGGGGGTATTC
>JAJJWW010000621.1:0-232971 GCA_023531295.1 Papaver armeniacum
CAATGCAAAAGACGATTAACAATTTCGGTATTAATTTTTATGCATTAAATTCATCAAATGATTTCATCTCCGCCATAATAAGGTATTCCCAATCAGAATTCTAGGTTTTGAAACCTACCTTCTTTTTCACAGTATTCCTTCAAATACTTGCTTTCTAAGATATCCCAGCTTCTTTGACTTCGTGCAAGTAGTCACCCGATTCCCAAGATCCTGGGGTACTGCATGTATGATAGCATTTAAGCCGCCAGAATTTTTCTTTGCAGAAGGATTTCTTTGGACTATATCTACTAATATCCTTAGGTACGGATGCACGCTCGTATTAACCTAGAGGATCATAACCATTAACAACACGTACCCATGTTTGAAAATCATGTTTAAAAAAATACGCATAGCGATTTTCTCCACTACAAGTAGCTCCGAGCCATCGAAGACTCGTGTGCCACGGAGATAAAATTTCATTCATGTAGTCGTGACGCTACAAACACAGATACTTCATGAGGTGAAAAAGTGGGGTACAACAACCTCGCCCAATATTTCGCTTAGCAATCTATATGGACTAATTCCAATATACTTTTAAGAGAATCAACTAGACAGTCAGACTCAATCTTAATGAAAAGTATATCAAAGAGTTATATCTCAGTTTCTCGATTTAATCCTTACTCAAACAAATAGAAATCTGCGAGCCTGATTGAATACAAGAGAAATTAAATTGAACGGTTCCAAAGACCAATGTTCAAGGATCAATCAATTTCAATCAACAACCAAAGGTTAGATTTACCAATTGATCGATTTAACGCACAACCTGTGATATTTCAATTATATAACAAAATATAGTGCGGAAAAGAAATAACACAGAGCACAATTTAGAAATGTTTTGTTAACGAGGAGACCACAAATGCATGAGGGAAAACCTAATGGACCTAGTCCAGATTAAACACACGAAGTTTTGTATTAAGCCGCCGGGGACACTAGCCTACTACAAACTAATCTCGGTCCTGGAATGTAGTTGAACGCCAAAAAAACCCACACTGATCCAAGGTATAGTTGCGCTCCTTACGTCTCTGATCCCAGCAGGATACTACGCACTTGATTCCCTTAGCTGATCTCACCCACAACTAAGAGTTACACGACCCAAAGTCGAAGACTTTAATAAACAAATCAGATCACACGGAAAAGTCTACAGAATAGATAAATCTGTCTCCACAGAAATACCTACGAGTTTTGTTCTGTCTTTTGATAAATCAAGGTGAACATGAACCAATTGATATACCGGACTTATATATTCCCGAAGAATGACCTATAAATATCAATCACCTCACAATAATCTTAATCGACTAGCGAAACAAGATCTTGTGGAATCACAAACGATGAGACGAAGATGTTTGTGACTACTTTTCTATCTTGCCTATCGGAGAAATTAATCTCGATCCAATTTTACAATTGTACTCAATACGATAGAAATAGCAAGATCAGATCACGCAACTACAGAGAAGATAGTTGGGTCTGGCTTCACAATCCCAATGAAGTCTTTAAGTCGTTAACCTACAATGTATCGATAGAAACCTAAGGTTAAAGGATAATCGACTCTAGCTTACACAACTAGTATCACACAGGAGGTGTGGGGATTAGGTTCCCAGTTGCTAGAGTTCTCCTTTATATAGTCTCCAAATCAGGGTTTGCAATCTAAATTACCTTGGTAACAAAGCATTCAATATTTACCGTTAGATGAAAACATGATAAGATACAAGCTAATATCTTTCAACCGTTAGATCGAACTTAGATTGTTATACACACATGAAATGTAACTTCATTTAGGTTTGAGTAACCGTACCTAAACGTGTACAAGTCGTTGGTTCAACAGTAGTTAACCAATGGTTAGCCATATGAGCACTTTCATATCAACCTTATTCATCTTCACCATAACTAGTTCAAATGACTCAAAAGAACTAGTTAGAGAGTTGATCAATTGCTTAGATCTCATATAAGTATACAAGACACAATCGAAGCAAAAACAGTTTTGATTCACTCGAATCGATTCATGAACATTATAGCCACGGTTTGCAAAGATTGCATTACTTAATTTATAATGTCATAGTTCATGAATTAAACTGTTTTTAGAAAATAACCCACTTAAGTACGCCTACTTAAGTACCCGGACTGAGCTTGTTTTCAATTCACAAACTCCAGCAGAAATTCACGGGATGTGAACTTCCGATAGTACGCGTGACAGTGCACGCGGACTTTAGTTCTGGTTGTTATCTAGCGACAAAGTACGCATACTTTGGTTCCAAGGATTTTGGACTTACACAAGTATGAGTTATCACACACTGTTTATATCCAACCATGTTATATATTATAAACTCTCATTTAAATCATTGAAACATTCTTAGAGGATGTTATATAGTTGTTGTTCACAAACCATTTTTCGTCAAAGCGATTTTCAAGTAATTGAAATAATCATCATAACTTTCGTCACTAGTAAAGATGAACTTGGCCAAAGCGAAAGCTTACCAACACATATTTCAAGAAATAGATTGGCGAGTTAAACTCGTCTCGAAATAGCACATGTGTATAATCGAAGTCTATATAGCAATCTTTTGTCTCAAGACAGGAGATAGAGTAGATAGACTTTTGAGTGATAGATAAGTTCAAGTCTCCACATACCTTTTAGTCGATGAAGTTCCTTTGGTTCATTGAGTAGTTCTTCGTCTTTGCATGATGAACAACGTGGAGTCTAGAGCTCAACTACACTTTCTATCCTAGTTCGAGACTTAGCTATAAGTAGACTAGAAATCAAGACTTATAGTGTTGGTAACTAAACTTGACAAACAAGCTTGAGATAGCAACGCTTGCGAGTTCGACCGAGCAGTGCTCTAACAATCTCCCCCTTTGTCAATTTTAGTGACAAAACTATCAATACATATGGAATACAAAATAAATAAACTTTGTAGCTTCTCATCCACATGCTTGATCTCCTTGGTTCTTCAACAGTACTCGAAATCTTCGTCACTTCCAAGTACTCCAATGATTCCAAAGATATTCAATGCAGCATCATCATTGTTGAAGATCCGTAGCCATAACAATGAGAAAACAATAACTCTCAATGATTGTTATACAGTGTCATAGTATTATTACACAGCATCAAAGTTCAATTGTATCACAACTTCGACAACAACACTATGGTGATATGTAGTTTTGGTAACTAAACTTGACAAACAAGCTTGAGATAATAACGCTTGCGAGTTCGACCGAGCAGTGCTCTAACAATAACAAAAGTAATTAAGAAAGAATATATTAGAGATGGATCAGTCATTTCTATTGAAAGCATGGATTCTTGGTTTCTCAGGAGTGCGAATTTTATAGTGAAGGAAACTTCACACGTTCTCAACCACTCCTATTATTTCTGCCATTCCCTTAAGAATTGGTAAAAACCAAAACAACCCCTAGCCGATCCACCATTAAAGAAACGTTACAATGAATTGGGTTTCGCCCGTTGGAGACTAATACCAAGTATTTTCCTCATTCACTGATGCACCCAAATTAAGTCCCATGTAACTAACTTGGCAACATCTCATGACTAAATCATGACCATCCAAACCGTGTACACATTGTACCACTTATATACTTGTATGCATATACCATATGAATTTAGAAAACATAATGCAAGTATTATGTATATATAGTACACTTGTAAGAATAATGCAAGTGGTGTGTGCAAAGAGTGTCCACAGTATTCGTTGTTTTACCCAATGGTGTGAGGCTTGAAATAAATAGCCGTCTTTATCCGCCAACACCATGGTTACCTACCATTAGGCCGATTGCCCATTCGGTCCAACATCTCCCACTTGGCCATAAGGCTAGTCTTCAATGAGACCCATGGAGATAACATGTCATTTGAAATATTCTGTAGCTATAACTTTTGTCAAAGGATCAGCAATCATATCCTTTGTTCTCGAATAACACACTGTTATTTTCTTCTTCTTTACAATATCAAGCACATAACAATATTTTCTCTCAATATGCTTCTTTCAGGATCACCTTGTTTCTTGAAACAAATCAATGCTTTTTCTGATATTTCTTCAATAAAACACCTTTTGAGCCATGTTTCTATATTTTGAGAGTGTTTTGAGCATGATGAGCTAAGCCGTGTTTCACATTTGATTGGTAACTATGGTTGATTATTTTGACTATTTGCATCGTTTTTAATTGATTTATGATTTTTATTAATTAGTTGTGATTTTGTTTGATGGCGTATGCTTAGACTTAGAGCTTTTGATGCGCCATGCTTGTGATTTACAATTGATGTTTTACAAAATCTACTTTTGGCATATAAAAGAGTCACCAAAAAAACAATAATTATTATGAATCATTATATGAACCAATTGATTCTGATTAATGGTGGAATCCTGAGTCTCAGTAATCTCTCGAAATTGTTACAACCTTTTCTTTATTTGCTATTAGTGTTAGAAATTATATTCTGAAACCGAATCTTTATAAGTCTTGAACGAATCTTTTCTTATCACTATAAAAACTACATCAAATTTTGGAAAAACAGGACGGGTGACTGAGTATTCACGGAAAATAAAGAAGATACCATATTTATCTCGATTAAAAGGGAAATGAGTATTTAGCCGGTCTGATATATTTGGATGGTTCATGAAGATTAAAAGAAGATATTTTACCGAGATTGGATTTTACTAGCCATCTGTGAGAGGATTAATCAACTCAGGATACGCGTGAATAAGGTAAAAGAAATTCCGTGACTTTTGGGAAAAGAAATAAATATTATCTCGAGTATTTTGTCCCCTGTTTGATATAAATAGGATGGTAGGAGGTCCAGAGAGATTTATCGAGACTTTGGGGGACCGAACTGAGGGTTTGGAAGACTTGCAAAGCAAAACCTCAAGAGTTGCAGGCGAGTTTGTCATAATCAGAAGAGAAGGAGAAGACGAAGAACATTCGACGCAGAAGAACAGTCTCAGGAAAAGTCTTATATTCAACAGCAGTACCCAATTATCGTTCTTCAGTGGTTCTGGCAATAGACCTATAGCAACTGTCCTAGCGACTGAAGAAACCTATTCTAACTGTTGTCTTCGTAACAGTGACGTCTGTAACACCATTACTGCGTTGCAGATTGTCTGTATTATTATTTCTCTCCAATAAAAACACCTTTTGAGCCGTGTTTCTATATTTTGAGTGTGTATTGAACATGATGAGCTAAATCCCAACATTGGGACGGCGGAGGAAGCTATTTTTCACACATGTGGTAATTCTATTTAATTCCTTTATGACTTTTGCACTAGTTTAGTTTGAATCATTATTTTTCTTAATTGATTGTGATTTCGTTTGATGATGTATGCTTGGTCTAAGTACTTTTGATGCGTCATTCTTGTGACTTATAGTCAATCTTTTAATATTTATTATTATTTGAGCTATAATTGTTTGGAATAAATATATGAATTGCATGAATGAGTTTATGGTGGAATCCTGAGTGTCAGTACCTCTCGAATTTGTTACAATATTTCGTTTATTTGCTAGTTAGTTTATTAATTTAAGTCTAAAATCCAATCTTCACAAGTCTGAGTGAACAAATCTGTTTTTACCACTATCTACAATCACATAAAATCGAATCTTCACAAGCATTGACTGTTACAAGAAACACTATCACATAAAATGTTAATTGGATTATCAGGATTCAATTTCAAATTAAGCAAGAAACCTTTGATCCATATAGCTTCGCTGGCTGCATGGTTACAAGAAATATACTCAGCTTCCATCGTAGACTTCGCTACACAAGATTGTTTATTGCTGGACCATGATATTGCAGCACCACCTAGGGTAAATACGTACCCACTAGTAGACTTTAATCTGTCTACGTCTCCTGAAAAATTTGCATCACTATACCCTTGAACAAGTAAAGAGTCGGTATGGTTTATATCCTTTTGTCTTCTAGATATACCGCATTATGCGCTTTACTGCTATCCAGTGAGCGATACCAGGATTAATTGGAAATCTACTTACTAATCCTACAACAAAACTCAAATCAAGACGGGTACACATGGCATACATTAAACTTCCAATTACCTGTGCATATGGTTTTGATTCATTCGAATTCGTTATTTTTCATTTGTAAGAGCCATTTTCTTAGATAATTTGGTGGTGTATCAACAGGACCACAGTGTTCCATTTTTATATTTCTTTAGAACGCTATCTAAGTATGCTTCTTGATACAATCTGAATTGTCTTATGCAATCTATCTCTAGTTATCTTGATGGCTAATATAAAACTCGCTTCACCCATATCTTTCATCTCGAAATGAGATTTAAGCCAAGTTTTAATATTTACAATCAAATTCAAATCATTACTTAACAGTAATATATCATTAACATAAATAGATAGCATAACAAAAGTATTCCCACTGTTCAAAACATAGATACAAGGATCAATCATTAGCTACAAAACCATAATTAGTGACAGCATCATGAAAAGTTAAGTACCACTGACGAGATGATTGTTTCATCCCATAAAGAGATTTGTTTAACTTATAAACTTTGTCTCTATTATTTTCATCTATGTAACCTTCATGTTTCTCCATGTATATGTCTTCCTCTAAGTCTCCATTTAGGAATGTTGTCCTAACATCCATTTGGTGTATTTCTAAATCTAAGTGAGCAACAATAACTAACAAGATTCTTATGGATGTAAATTTGGCTACATGAGAATAAGTCTTTGAATAATCTATATACTTTTATTGTGTGAAACCTTTAGCTACTAGTCTAGCCTTATATTTGTCTAGTGACCCATCAGCCTTAAATTTCTTTTCAAAATCCATTTACAACCTATAACATTCTTGTTTTCAGGTAAATCAACAAACTGCCAAAAATAATTTTCATTAGTTAATTTTATTTCTTCATCTGTAGCATATTTCCATTTATGAGCCTCAGGAAATTTCATAGCTTGTTTAAAGTTTAAAGGATCAACATCAGATGTGTCATCATCATACGAAAAATGCTTATCATCAGAAAATTCATTCACATCTAAAATATCTGCATAATCTTTCAAATAAGAAGGTGGATTCCTACTTCTAACAATCTTAGTAATTGCATCATGCACTGGAGGAGACTGAATCAAATTTTCATTATCTAAAGAATGTTTCTTATCTTTAGGAATTTCAAACAAATCAACCATACAATTATTAGACATTGGTTTCAAGTTTTCTTCAATGAAATATGCATCTCTACTTTCAATTACACCTATAGATCCATCAGCATGGTGAACAACAAATCTATAGCCTTTAGAATGATCAGCATAACCAATAAAATGCACTTAACAGTCTTAGGGTCTAATTTAGATCTATTTTTATCTAACACTCTAACATGTGCATTTGCTTCCCAAATTCTAAAGTGACTTAAGTCTGGTTTTCTACCACTCCACAGTTCATAAAGTGTGCTAGATACAGATTTAGATGGTAATCTATTCAAAATGTAAACATCACTAGATAAAGCTTCACACCAAAAATGAGTACCTAATTTTGAGTGTCTAAGCATGCTCCTAGTCATATCAAGAAGGGTTCGATTTCTACATTCAGCCACACCATTTTGTTGTGGCGTATCGAGTATAATAAATTGATGAATAATACCATGGTTCTTATAAAAATCACCAAAAATTCATAATTATATTCACCACCTCTATCACTGCGAAGAACTTTAATTTTTCTTTCTAACTGATTTTCTACTTCATTTTTATATGCGATAAAAATATCTAAAGCATCAGATTTCTTAGACAGCAAATAAACATAACCAAAACGAGAATAGTCATCGGTAAATGTAATGAAATATGTCATACCTCTATGATTTTTAACATTCAAAGGACCACATATATCACTGTGAATGATATCTAACAAATCATTTGATCTAATAGCTTTACCAAAAGGTTTCCTAGACATTTTACCCATCACACATGGTTCACATATGTTAAAATCAATTTTAATTTTAGGAATTAAACCACTGCTAGACATGTGAAATAGTTTATCTTTATTAACATGACCCAATCTCATATGCCACATAAGCAAGTCAGAAAAATCAAAAGAATTAGAACACTCATAGGAATAAGTAGAAGAATTAACAGCTTTATTAAAATCAGAAGATTTTTGGTTCAAGCGATATAGACAATCAACTTTAGTTCCCCAAAATAAAATTCTACCATGCTTACTGTCACAGGTTC
Organism: Papaver armeniacum; assembly: GCA_023531295.1. Taxonomy (NCBI): domain Eukaryota; kingdom Viridiplantae; phylum Streptophyta; class Magnoliopsida; order Ranunculales; family Papaveraceae; genus Papaver; species Papaver armeniacum. Next base: position 8,224 of record JAJJWW010000621.1, read on the forward strand.
GCAACACCCAAATGAAACACCCACTTGACAATGGCAATTATGCTTCACATCACAATCTCAGCCAACTCGCACTTAGCCAATACTTCAACTTCTTGACTAAATCTCTATTCATCCCATACTAAATAGAGGTTTTGCTCACAAATATTCCAAGCCTTCAACCAAATACACACACTCCGCTTGATGCATAAACATAAGTTAAAACAAGGGACAAATGCACCAACATAACTTAGCTTTAAAACTAGGCCGTAGCCTTTTATTTATTGCACACTTAGGGTTATAGATCTTGTTCCGGATTACCCAATCCCTTCACAAGATCAGGCTTATATAGCCTTACAAAATCTATGTACAAGTAAATGTCAGGCAGTTACACATTTACTTTATACTAGACAGTTAGCCAACCGTGCCAACTGACGCCACTACACTCTAAAGCTAAACAAACAGGTCATATCCTTTAGAAAATCATAAAGCAAAGCAACTTCCGTGTAACCAACTCGAAACCGTCAAGGCCATGTGCCTGTCACATGTCATCTAGCCTTGTTTCATAATGATTGAGCATCATTCCCGACCACTTGCATGCCCGTATGCCTCAAGCATACAGTTTACTTGTCAAAATCATTTGGCATCTCTTGGCGCTAATCTCGCGTCATTGGCCATGTCCAAACCCTGTTTGGCATATGCCTTTGTCTAGCTGCAACTCAGACATGCACTCCGCATACCTAACTTTGGCCAAGCCACTGATAATGCGCAACTGTTGTGCATTATCATTTGGTCACTTGACAGCCATGTCATAGACCTCCCCACCACTGAATCGACGCCCTCGTCGATTCTTTTCGCTGTAGGTAAGCCTGAATTTGTTCTTCAAATTGCCACAATGTAGTATCCTTCTCCCAAGAAGCTTCGGAGTCTGGAAACCCTTGCCACTTAATCAGAAAATAAGTTCTCATATTCTTCTTGATTTGCCCCTCAACTCGATCATCAAGTATAGCCTCAACTTGCTTGTCGAATTGTGATCTGATTACTGGTGGTGCACACTTTGCTTGTTGTCTCGAATTTTCCAGCAAATCAGGATGGTATTTCTTTAAAAAGCTGACATGAAAAGTGGGATGCACTTTCAACCTTTCCGGCAACTCAAGTCTGTAAGGCACCTTACCAACTCTTTTTATCACTTCAAAAGGATCATCATACCTTGGAATTAGGCCTATATGTACTATCTTGCTAGAAATATTCTTCCAAATTTGGGGCGTTAGCTTTAACAACACCATATATCCCACCCCAAATTCCACATCTCTGCGATGCAAATCAGCATACTTCTTCATTTGTCTCTGCGCCTTGGATAAACTATCACGCGCCTGCTCGATCATCTCCGTTTTTGACCTTTCATAACGATAAGCTGCTGGACAGCAACCTTGCTTCTTATCCTTTGGCACCTCATGAGGGGTTAGTGGTTGTTGGCATGTCGCTACTCAAAATGACTCAACTCTATTGATGAACTCTTGTGCAAATGGTAACAAAATTGGGCCGTATCCATCAACGCCACCCAATTTCACCGGCTTGCTTGTCACATAATGATGCAAAGCTGACCATCGGTTTGGGGGTGATTGCTAGTAGAAAACTTCAGTTCGGAACCAAGCATTCCAAACAAGGAGGTCCAAAACCTGCCTGTAAACCGTGAGTCTCTATCACTCACAATATCTCGAGGAAGTCCCCAATACTTCACTACATTCTTGAAGAATGATCATTGTAATGTCTCGCATTACAAGAATGGGGACAAGGAATGAATGTAGCATACTTCGAAAAGCGATCAACGACGACCATTATCGAGCTAAAGCTTACACCTTTGGCAGCCCATCAATAAAGTCCATCGACAATCACTGCCATGGATTGTCTGGAATCGACAAAGGTTGTAGCAATCTCTTTCACGTTTCTCCTTTCCGTCTTGTCCATTTGACACACTAAGCATGTCTTCACATACAACTCAACATCTTCTTTCATCTTAGCCAGTAATAGGAACGAGCTATCAAAGCATGCATTCGCTCCATGCCTGGATGACCAGCCCAAATGGAATCATGCGTCTCGCAAGAGTTCCCTTATCCCGGTCCAACGATCCGTCAGTAAAGCGACACAAATATAATTACACTTTCTTACTACTCAAAATATAAATATAGCAAGGGCAAGAAAGGATCGATCCCACAGAGAGGTTTAGGTTGTCAAATTGTTATGGTTTCTATATAAAACACCGGAAGAATTTCTGATTGTGTAAATAAAAATAAACAAAAAGCAAATAAAGTACGCAAATCAAGGATGTGAAATATTGGGTAAAGGTTTCATCTTCAATTGCAAACAAGTTTATGAATGTATGAATAGAATTCGTATTTAATCTCGCTATCATCAAAAGCCATAGAATACCTTATTGCAAGAATACTCAAGTAAATTTCCAAAGTTATCGACACACACATTAATTTTGCGTATGTGAATTCTACCTAAAGAATAACCTAACGCCTTGCGCTAATCAAGTTCAATTCCTAGGAGCATTAAGTTTTAAATAGGCTAATCAATGCAATTGAAATACATTGCGCAAACAATTCGAACAAAGGTCAATTTCTACATATGACTTCGAGGATGTATCACTACAAACCCTAATCATATCATGCTACTAGTATTCAAGGTTATCGCTCGATGAAAACCCTAAAATAGCTATAAATATGGATGTGAGTTCAATCAATTCTAGACTCGACTAAACAAACATTCAATCATATTGCAATCCATCAATCATGCAATTATTATAACTAGTAGAAATCAAACGATAATATTGAGAGAAAACTAATTCATAAAAATCATAACTTGGTTGCGAAAATCCAACTACATCTTCAACCAATAATAAAAACTTAGTTACTCATATTCATGGAGTTCATCACAAGAAGAAAGAGAAATTTCATCATGGTTCTAAACCCTAGAATAAAGTAGAAGAGATAATAAAACGTGGTAGATAATCCTCAAAAAGATAGAAGTCCTCTCTTTTATATATTCCTCAATTTCCATAAAGGATACTCCTTCCAAAATTAGGTTTTGTCTTCAAGTCCATTAGTTGGAAATTCACCCGGCCCACCATGGAGAGAAACCCGTGTAGCAATTTTGTCCCAAAAACGATCGCCGGAAAACTGGGATTATGGCTCTAATCCCGGAAAAGTCGCCGGGAAAATGTCTCGGGTGACGGCAAAGTCAAACCGGTCCCAGGTCAACGGTCGAACAGCGGGTCATTTCGGGTCAGCTCACCGAGTCAAATCCGGGTCGGTCGAGTATGGGTGAGTCATGGGCTAACTCATATGACTGATCCTGGGCCAAAGCAGTTACAGCTTTGCTCAGGCCAAAATTGTGCTGCACCAAGATGGTGCTTCGTCAGTCCATGTTCAGCCAAGAGGGCCATGCCTTCCCTGCATCTCTCCCAGCCATGATGGCTATCACCCTGCAATTCTCAATGTCACCATTCAAGCTTCTGCCTCAATCCATTTGAGCGACAAACAAACACAAATGCCAGGTCCCGCAACCTCAATTCTAAGCCACCAAATCTGCAGCACTAACCCAATATTCTCCAATCCCAAGACTCCTTCTCGATCCAAGGCCAACATCGGGCACAAACCGTGGCCATCACCCGCAATCTATCTCGGGCCAACTAAACCCACTCGCATTCATCACTTGCTCCATCTCCTCTGTGACTACCATTTTGTACCCGAACCTAAATATACATCTCGAGGCATACAATCACGGCTAGACTCGGCTTCATTCCGCATCATCATGAATTCCACCTAAGCTGCAATTTGCCATTCTTCTCGTCATTTTGCACTATCCATCGTCACAACCCATTGCCTGTCTGCAGCAAACATCGATCTCTTGCCACTCCCGCAATTGTAAGCTCGTCTTGCACCTGCAACTACATCACCAGCACTGCCTTTAATCATTGCCAGAAATCACCACTCAAGGCCAAATTCACAAAGATTGCATCCAACTACCAGACTCCACAATTTCATAGCACAAACCACCACATCTCACTGCCTATTCCCTTTCATTCTCAGTTAATCATCACTTCAAACCCATTGCCTCCACCTTCTCTGTAGTTCATTGCCTCCACCTGTAACTTCTTCTCTCTTCCAACTTGGCAGCAGAACTAGCTCTGTGACACTTTCACATTAGGCATACACAAGGGCTTGAATTTAATACTAGAGATAATGGCAAACAATGTCTTCTTCTTCGCCTTTCGGGTAAGCAAACTCCTCGTGCAAAAACTAAAGCAAACCTGTCTCTAAATCATTCTTCGAATCTCATACCATCTTCTTGTAACCTACATCTTAACATCGGGCTCCATCTTCTTTTCTCTCGTCGAACTTCCAGAGAGCCACCACCAACACATTGACTTGCTCCATTGCCCGAACTTCATACTACCTATCTTGAATCGCGAGCTCGAAACGGGAAAGGGAGAACCCTAATTTCGAGTTTCATAGTAACCACCCGGACAACCCATGAACATCAACATCCATCAATCCCTTTTCAATCTCAAGAACTTTCACAAATCGAACCCATTCTTCCTCAGACCACCAATTGAACAACCACATACCTTCTCAGTTCAAAACCCATTATTAAATTTCAACCAAAAACCCATGAGCCTCCTTATCGATCCCTAATTTCTCTAATTCATCTTTCTCTAATCGATCTTCAATTGTGTAACAATCAAACTCTCACTCCCTCTCGTGTTCGATCCGATTTCGTCTCTCAAACCCTGTAACGACAACATCAAACAATCACTCTGCCATTTCGATTCCATGGTCAGCATGTGCCTCTCTTCTCCCAAATTCCCGATGTCATGAAAATGAATGAACGAGAGATGAGTTTCTCTCGATTTAGGATAAGTCAAATTTGGGTGCTAATAACACAACCTGATCACTTTAATAAGGGCCACCCGGATAGAGTCCCCTTAACCACAGGTGGTCTTTGTTCAAGACTCCCCAAATAGAGTCGCCCTTAACGTTGGCTCCGGCCCCGATAGTATTTGCCCCTGAAAAGACAATTCTGCCCTTTTCGCTCTTAAATGAGTAATTTCTCCTTCTTTTCCTCCGTGCGACTCCAAAGCACCTAATAACTCAAAAACACGCGTAAAGTACATAATTCACAAGAAAAATAGCAAAGAAAGCATAAACTCTATATAGAAAATACGGTGTATTCTACACCTATCATCCACATAAATTAGGTACATATATTTTTCCTCCTTTGGCGTAAATGACCCCATCATCTAGCCAATATCGACGAACGATCCCATCACTGATCTGCTTAGTCAGGCGCACACATGCCTGATCATTCTTCGTCTCTTCTTTGATTTGAGGCAACAACTCTGCCTCAATCGTGGTCAGTGACACAACATATTCTGCCACCAACTTTTGGCTCAACGCATCTGGCACAGAATTAAGCCTTCCTGGATTATGCTCGAACTTGTAGTTGAACTCGCTCAAAAATTCAAGCCACCTTGCTTGTTTTGGCGATAGTTTCTTCTGGCTGGAAAAGAATGTAATGGCCACATTATCCGTCCTTATGATGAAATAAGTTCCCAACAAATAATGACGCCATGTTCTTAGGAAATGTATCACTGCCAACATCTCTTTCTCATGCACAGTGTATCTCCCTTCAGCATCGTTAAGCTTACGACTCTCGTAAGCCTTTGGATGGCCATCTTGCAGCAAGACTCCCCACAGAGCCCTGCTCTCAAGCATCGGTGTGCACTTCAAATGGTATATCGAAGCTAGGCAAGCGAAGAACTGGTTCTGTCGAGACCGCTTCCTTCAATGCATCGAATGACCGCTGACACTCGTCAGTCCATGCCCATGATTTGTCCTTCCTCAAAAAAATCATCAAAGGGCTACTTTCCTTGAATAGCCAACTATGAAGCGGCGGTAATAGTTAGATAAACCCAAGAAAGAATGAAGCTCTCAAGCTTATTTGGCTCATGCCAATCCATAATGGCTCTACTTTTTCTCTGGTCCATATTCACGCACCCTTGCGATATCACATGGCCAAGGAAAGTAATTGTGGTCCTGGGCAAACTCACACTTTTCCTTCTTCACATATAAACTTGCTTCCCTAAGCTTTGCAAACACTTTGCGAAGATGCATCACATACTCTTCCAAAGTCTCACTATAAATGACTATGTCATCCAAGTATACCACAACAAAGCGGTCGATGTTCTCAGCAAATACATCATTCATCAGGTTGCAAAGCATTTCAGGTGCATTTGTCAAGCTGAATGGCATCACACGGTACTCAAATGAGCCATACCTTGTTACCATGGCAGTCTTTGGTTCATCTCCTTCTACTATGCGCACTTGGTAATAACCTGAGCGCAAATCCAACTTGGTGAAAAACTTGGCCTTAGCTAATCTATCAAACAAGTCTGCCACTAGCGGAATTGGGTACTTGTTCTTCACAGTTAGCTTGTTCAAAGCCTTATAGTCTGCACACATACGAAGCGAGCCATCTTGCTTCTTTTGGAACAGAATCGGAGCACCAAGTGGAGCTTTAGACGATTGTATATAGCCTGCCTCCAGCAGTTCAGAAATCTTCTTGCGCATTTCCTCAAGTTCTAGTGGTGACATACGATATGGTGCTTGTGCAGGCGGCCTCGCCCCTGGCACCAACTCTATCGTATGATCGATCCTACGCCGCGGTGGTAGCGTCTTAGGTAGTTCTGCAGGCATCGTATCTGCAAACTCTTTTAAGACCTAGGCTATTTCATCCTCAACTTCTACTACCTTTCCTGGTTTGATCTCAACCAACACTCCTAGGAAACTAGCCGAGCCTTGGCGCATACCTTCTTTCACCTGAATCGCAGACAAATATGGCTTAAGTATCTTTTCTGGTTCACTTTTCCTCACCATATAGACAAAACATGGGTATTGAGGGTGCTGTATCATTATCCCATTTCTATGAGGTAATGGCGACGCCTTCACCACGCAAAAGAAATACATGCCCCAAATCAGGTCATAATCATCCATGACCATCACTAGAAAATCTAGTTTTCCTTTCCATTCTCCAACTTGCACATCTGCATTGCGAACTTTCCCTCGACTGGTTTGTGGTTCTGTTAGAGCACTGCTCGGTCGAACTCGCATACGTTGCTATCTCAAGCATGTTTGTCAATATTAGTGATCAAAACTATATGTCTTGATATCTAGTTTACTTATGACTAAGTCTCGGTCTAGGATAGTTAAGTGTAGTTGAGCTCCAGACTCCATGGCGATCATCTTACGAAGAACGAAGAACTACTCGAGGAACAAGTGGAACTTTATCCGACAAAAAGGTATGTGGAGACTTGAACTTATCTGTCACTCAAAAGTCTATTTTATCTCCTACTCTTGAGACAATAGTCGTATAAGTATGATAGTTTTCATACATACACATTTTTATTTCGAGTGAGTTTACTCGCCTATCTTTTTCTCAAAATATGTGTTGGTGAGCCTTCGCTTTAACCATTTTTCATCTTTACCCGTGATGAAAGTCATGATGACGTTTCAATCTTGAAAATAGCTTTGATGACGATAGTCATGAATAACAATTGTTATAACATTATAGAAGAATGTTTCAGTGATTCAAATGTAGAGTTGATATTACCAACTATGGATATAAGCATATATAGTGTTTTCGCACATTAGTGTATAAATCCATGTGCCAGAAACCAAGTGCGTGCATATGTATGCATGCGGTATTGGTGAAGGAGACAGTTTTCATACCGAAAATTTCTGCTGAGTTTGTGAGTTTGCAAACTAGTAAACCAGTCACCTTAGGTACGCATACCCATACGCGTACCCACGGAAGTTGTCGAACCGAAAGGTTTTGCTGAGTTTGTAAACTCAAATCTGGTAGCTAAGCTACGCATACCCGTACGCGTACCCAAGCTGGTTATTTCTCAAATCGGAGTTCATGAGTTTAAAATAATAAATTATAAGGAATGCAATCTTTGCAAACCGTGGCTATATTGTTCATGAATTGATTCAAGTGGATCAAACGGATTTTGCTTCAATTTTGTCTATGTATAAAGACCTAAGCAATTGAACAACTCTTGAACTAGTTCTTATGAGTCATTTGAACTAGTTATGAGAAAGATGAATACGGTTAATATGAAAGTGCTCATATGGCTAACCATTGGTTAACTATTTGTGAACCAACTAAGTGTACACGTTTAGGTAAGGTTACTCAAACCTAAATGAATACATTTTATTTGTGTGTGACAAGCGAAGTTTCGATCTAACGGTTGATAGATATTAGCTTGGTTGAATCGGGTTTTTCATCTAACGGTGAATATTGAATGCTTTGTTACCAAGGTAACTTAGATTGCAAACCCTGATTTGAAAACTATATAAGGGGAACTCTAGCAACTGGAAAAACTAATCCCCACACCTTTTGTGTGATACTAGTTGGTTTTGCTAGAGTCGATTCTCCTTTAACCTTAGGTTTCTTCTCAAGACCCTATAGGTTAACGACTGAAAGACTTCATTGGGATTGTGAAGCCAGACGAAACTACTTCTCTTGTAGTTGAGCGATCTGATCTTGCCATTTTCTATCGTACGAGTTCAATTGAATAATTGACTTGAGATTATATCTCCGATAGGGCAAGATAAAAAGAAATCACAAATATCTTCGTCTCATCGTTTGTGATTCCGCAATATCTAGTTTCACTACCATACGATTTAGATTATTGTGAGGTGATTGATAATACTAAGCTGTTCTTCAGGAATATAAGTCCGGATTATCAATTAGTTCATGTTCACCTTGATTTATCAAAAGACGGAACAAAAACTCATAGGTTTATCTGTGGGAGATAGATTTATCTATTATCATAGACTTTTCTGTGTGATACAGATTTGTTTATTAAAGTCTTCGACTTTGGGCCGTAGCAACTCTTAGTTGCGGGTGAGATCAGCTAAGGGAATCAAGTGCGTAGTATCCTGCTGGGATCAGAGATGTAAGGAGCGCAACTGTACCTTGAATCAGTGTGAGATTGATTAGGGTTCAACTATAGTCCAGACCGAATTTAGTTTGTAGTAGGCTAGTGTCTGTAGCGGCTTAATACAGTGTGGTGTATAATCTTGACTAGGTCCCGGGGTTTTTCTTCATTTGCGGTTTCCTCGTTAACAAAACTTCTGGTGTCTGTGTTATTTCTATTCCGCATTATATTTCGTTATATAATTGAAATATCACAGGTTGTGCATTAAGATCAATCTATTATAATATCCAAACTTTGGTTGTTGATTTACATTGACTGACACTTGGATATTGGTCTTTGGTACCATCCAAGTTCATCTCTCTAGTATTTGATAAAGACTCGCATATTTCCATTTGCTTGAGTAAAGATCAAATCGAGAGATAAAGATATTAACTTCTTGATATACTTTTTATTAAGATTGAGTCTGACTGTCTAGTTGATTCTCTTAAAAGTATATTAGAGTTGTTCCATACAGATTGCTAATCGAAATATTGGGTGAGGTTGTTAGACCCCCGCTTTTTTAATTGGTATCAGAGCAGGCAAACACATTTAAAGACCTTAGAAGTATGTGTTTGTAGCGATCTAACTCTATGGACAGTAGTAATATCCCTGACTTTGCAAAACTAGATCAGAATCCTTTTGATACTGCTCAGAGTTCTGAGACTTCCAAAAATTGTCTCTTATCTTCCCCTTTGTCGGAAACCGGTGTCAACTGGGAAAAACGCCTAGATGTACAACTGGATGAACTTTCGGATGAAAGTTACTCAGACAAGGGACCAAGTATTGATGAAGAATTCTCACAATATATCATACTCTTTGATGATATCATAACAAAAAAGGGATCTACTGCCTACCTGGCAGAATATCTGTTTCCTATCTGTCGTGAAACAAAAAAAACTCTTTAAAGGATATGATAGTGGTTATAAACTCGTACAATCAATCCTTAAAGATAGAGATAAAGAAGTCCATTCAAAGATTGCTGAATGTGAAAAACTTCAGAGGAGTTTCTGTGTGTTGAAAGAAAGACTTGCTGAATCTTAGGCAATGTATGACTCTCAACAGAAATACTTTAATGACAGAGAATGTCTTTTTCTTGCCAAGGAAAAACAATTGAAGGATGATCTATCTATAGCTGTCAGCAAGGTAAAATCACTAGAAGATAATCTGAAGAGATTCAACACTAGTTCTACAAAATTATCTTCCATGTTAGGAGCATGTAAAGAACATCGTGATACACGTGGTCTAGGCTATAAAGGAATAGACGCTCCAAATACTGGGAAGATCAATTTTGTCAGGGCTAATAACAACTTGCTATGTGAAGATTCACCTATTACAGCTGATGTTCTTGTAAACAAAGATAGTCATTCTTCAAAGACAAGGCGTAGGAAAACCGTTAAAAACACTACCTTCAACTGCTACTATTGTGGAAATAATGGTCATGTTGAACGGAAATGTCGTTTTCGGATAAGGAATAAAAAACTTCATAAAATTCTCGTATGGATGTCAAAGGAAGTAATCAAACCTATTTCTCTCCGTAATGAGAACATCAAGGTCTCAAATCCAGAAGAGTACTGTGATAAGTCCTTTTTAAATATGTATGATACGAACTCCATCTACGATCGTAGGGGAAAGAATGTCACATGGACTACTAAGACTTTTGATGTTCCGGTAAAAAGAAAAAGACGTCAAAGGAAAAAGAATGGTTCAATTAAGGAAGGAATATCTTCTATTTGCAAGGATTACGTTGTGACCAAAGTATCCGATTTCAATCACATTCACATCAACAATCATGCCTCAGATTTAAGAACCAGTGTGAATAATCTCAAGCGAAAAATCAAAAAATTAAGGAAGAAAACATCTTCAGGTATGTCATGTTCTTCTTGTAGTAAATCCTTTGAGATTAATCCTGCTAATTCTCTTTGTGATTCAGAGAAGGAAAACTATGATGAGCTACATGCTCTGTCTACAACTTGACCAATTTTACTATGCATTCTCATTCTAATCATGTGAGGATGCACATAGAAGTCAAGATGCAACTCGTCTTGACAAAAATGGTTGTTGTATTTCTCGTTTGACTCTTTAAATTAATTTGTTCTAAGTAAGAATTCTACTCTAGCCTTCTCTTCATAATGAAGCATAGTTGATCCATAAGAACTCTTGAGAAAACCATGACTTGTTGAAACACTGAACTTTTCAGTGCTCATTCTTTTGATCTAAAGATCCTTGTCAAAGTCTTTTATAAGACCCCTTTACCTAGATGGTTTTTGAACCCTGGTTCATAACTGTGAACGTTTGCGTACCTGGCCTATTACCGAATTCTATTCATGAACCCTTAGGGTTTTTCTATATGTATATATATCATGAAGCTTTTCTTGGTATGTACTAGTGCGGTAACGGAAATAGCCTCATAAGAAATAATGGTGCAAACTATGAAAGGGTGCAAGAAGGAAGTTGAGAATGACAAGTTTGCTGAGTTTTATGAGAACCCTGTTCTTATAAATTGCTATCATGCAATTGATCATGTATACAAGCAACCAGTTCAATTATCACAACAACTGGTTGGAAATCTTCTTCAGGATTTTAAAGTCCTAAAAGAACAGTTCGTGATCGCTAAAAGGAATATCGAGTTCGTAAGGATCAAGATGAAGGAAGACAATGAGGAACTTGTTTGTGTTCGAAATCTTATTGCACGTCTTGGATAGATGTTTTATTCTATTTGTCTAGGAAACTTCTTAAAAGAATTTTATTCTTGTTTTTGTTTAAGAAGGATAACTAGGGTTTGGAATAGCCATTATTGTGAGTACACATAGCTATGTCCAACGTTTTCATCTTCATGTATTTAGATTTATTTGTTTGAATTCTAAAGTTTGGTTTGGAAGATGAATTTTTGGAGTATTAATCTTTATGGTTTTATATATTGCAATGTGTTATGGGATATGTGTTTGCGTCCGTGAACTATTATTGTCCCATACGATGTCAAAAGTTATCTCTTTTGTATGTCGATATGCATGTATTGATACAAGATCGATGAACTTTTGACAAACAAAAGTTAAGCCTATTATGTCATTTATTGATGGAAGATAGGTAAAAATCTTTTGTTACGAGGATTATGTCTATTGAATGTCATTGTGTAAATGGTGATGGAAAATAGAATGAATCCTTGTATATTCCGCAGTATTGATCTTCCCTGATCCATATTTTATGTATATACTGTGCGGATCCATAAGTATTCTTGTGTGAGCACTTCCAACTAGACTAATCATAGATTCGTTTGTGGTTATTTTGGTTGTGTATTCCGATTAAATTAATCATGGGATCTCTTGTGGTTAGTTTAATTGAGAATTTTGGATACAAAATTATTTTGTGGTTTTTAATGTCCAAAGAAATCCTTCTTTTCTCGTAAAAGTAAGGTCGCTCTTGTTGTTCTTTCGGGAATGACATCAAATGGGGGAGAGTTATTTTGAACTTGAGCTTAATTGCCATATCTTTGTGGGGAGTGCGGCTGTGGAATATTTGAGGAGTTATCTTGTAACTTTATAAACTCCGTGATGAATGCATTTAGCTTCAGCTTTATGATTGCATCTAAACAAAGTTGATATGTACTTTTCTTTGGTCTTGAACTGTCACAATGGAAATTTCATTAGGATCCCGTTTTCGTACCTTTGCCAATTTTATTGACAAAAAGTGGGAGAATTAATATGTAGTTCACACTACAAATACATATGGTTTTCGGATCATTATGTAAGGGGAGTGGTTTTCGTGTTGAGACTAAGTATTGACTAAGGGGAGTAATACATATCACCATAGTATTTTTATCGAAGTTGTGATACGATAACTTTGATGCTGTGTAATAATACTATGACACTGTATAACAATGATCGAGAGCTTTTGTTTTCTCATTGTTATGACTACGGGACTTCAACAACTATAATGCTGAATTGAACATCTATGGAATTATGGGAGTACTTGGAAAAGACGAAGTTTTCGAGTAATGTTGAAGCACCAAGGAGATCAAGCATGTGGACGAGAAACTAAAAAGTTTTATCTATTTTGTAATCCATATGTATTGATTTGTCACTAAAATTGACAAAGAGGGAGATTGTTAGAGCACTGCTCGGTCGAACTCGCATGCGTTGCTATCTCAAGCATTTTTGTCAATATTAGTGATCAAAACTATATGTCTTGATTTCTAGTTTACTTATGACTAAGTCTCGGTCTAGGATAGTTAAGTGTAGTTGAGATCCAGACTCCATGGCGATCATCTTACGAAGACGAAGAACTACTCGAGGAACAAGTGGAACTTCATCCGACCAAAAGGTATGTGGAGACTTGAACTTATCTGTCACTCAAAAGTCTATTCTATCTCCTACTCTTGAGACAATAGTCATATAAGTATGATAATTTTCATACATACACATTTTCTATTTCGAGCCGAGTTTACTCGCCTATATTTTTCTCGAAATATGTGTTGGTGAGCCTTCGCTTTAACCATTTTTCAACTTTACCCGTGAAGAAAGTCATGATGACGTTTCAATCTTGAAAATATCTTTGATGATGATAGTCGTGAATAACGATTGTTGTAACATTATAGAAGAATGTTTCAATGATTGAAATGTAGAGTTGAGATTACCAACTATGGATATAAGCATATATAGTGTGTTCACACATTAGTGTATAAATCCATGTGCCGGAAACCAAGTGCGTGCATATGTGAGCATGCGGTATTGGTGAAGGAGACAGGTTGAGTACGCTTACGCATACCAAGGAAGTTTTCATACCGAAAATTTCTGCTGAGTTTGTGAGTTTGCAAACTAGTAAACTAAATCACCTTAGGTACGCGTACCCATGGAAGTTTTCGAACCAAAAATTTCATTGAGTTTGTAAACTCAAATCCGGTAGCTAAGGCACGCATACCCTTACGCTGCACCTAAGCCGGTTACTTCTCAAATCGGGAGTTCATGAGCTTAAAACAATAAATTATAAGGAATGTAATCTTTGCAAACCATGGCTATATTGTTCATGAATTGATTCAAGTAGATCAAACCGATTTTGCTTCAATTGTGTCTATGTATAAAGACCTAAGCAATTGAACAACTCTTGAACTAGTTCTTATCAGTCATTTGAACTAGTTATGACAAAGATGAATACGGTTAATATGAAAGTGATCATATGGCTAACCATTGGTTAACTATTTGTGAACCAACTAAGTGTACACGTTTAGGTACGGTTACTCAAACCTAAATGAATACATTTTATTTATGTGTGACAAGCTAAGTTTCGATTTAACTGTTGAAAGATATTAGCTTGGTTGAATAAGGTTTTTCATCTAACTGTGAATATTGAGTGTTTTTTTACCAAGGTAACTTAGATTGCAAACCCTAATTTGAAAACTATATAAGGGGAACTCTATCAACTGGAAAAACTAATCCCCATACCTCATGTGTGATACTAGTTAGCTTTGCTAGAGTCGATTCTCTTTTAACCTTAGGTTTATTCTAGACCAGAGGTTAACAATCGAAAGACTTCATTGGGATTGTGAAGCGAGGCAAAAACTACTTCTCTTGTAGTTGAGCGATCTGATCTTGACATTTTCTATCGTACGAGTTCAATTGAATAATTGACTTGAGATTATATCTCCGATAGGGAAAGATAAAAAGAAATCACAAACATATTCGTCTCATCGTTTGTGATTCCGCAATATCTAGTTTCGCTACCATACAATTTAGATTATTGTGAGGTGATTGATAATACTAGGATGTTTCTTCTTAATATAAGTCGGGTTATCAATTAGTTCCTGTTCACCTTGATTTATCAAAATACGAAACAAAAACTCATAGGTTTATCTTTGGGAGACAGATTTATCTCTTATCATAGACTTTTATGTGTGATACAGATTTGTCTATTGAAGTCTTCGACTTTGGGTCTTAGCAACTTTTAGTTGTGGGTGAGATCAGCTAAGGGAATCAAGTGCGTAGTATCCTGCTGGGATCAGAGACGTAAAAGCGCAACTGTACCTTGAATCACTGTGAGATTGATTAGGGTTCAACTACAGTCCAGACCGAAGTTAGTTTGTAGTAGGCTAGTGTCTGTAGCGGCTTAATACAGTGTGGTGTTTAATCTGGACTAGGTCCCGGGTTTTTTTTCGCATTTGCGGTTTCCTCGTTAACAAAACTTCTGGTGTCTGTGTTATTTCTATTCCGCATTATATTTCGTTATATAATTGAAATATCACAGGTTGTGCGTTAAGATCAATCAATTAGAATATCCAACCTTTGGTTGTTGATTTACATTGATTGACACTTGGATATTGGTCTTTAGTACCATCCAAGTTTATCTCTCTAGTATTTGATAAAGACTCGCAGATTTCCATTTGCTTGAGTAAAGATCAAATCGAGAGATAAAGATATTAACTTCTTGATATACTTTTTATTAAGATTGAGTCTGACTGTCTAGTTGATTCTCTTAAAAGTATATTAGAGTTAGTCCATACAGATTGCTAATCGAAATATTGGGTGAGGTTGTTGTACCAAGATATTAACTTCTTGATAGTGCTAGACGCGCTAGTAACCGTTAAGTTCAATGCCATGGCAACGTCTGGATGCATAAAGGACTTTGTAGCACCGGTATCAGCCATCGCTAATACCCATCCATTGATCTTCACATTGGTAGGCTCAAGAATGTTACCTACAATTAAAACTGCAAGTGCACAGTGACAGATTGTGTAAAGTGCAAGCACAGGTCGATCCACAGGGACTTGGAGAGTGTAAGCGGATGCTATGCTCTATCTAAACTGATTCTTAATGAGGAGTAACACAAGGGGTTGTTTTGGGTGTCGATACGACAAGATGTTGGTATTAACAAGTAATTAAGCATATTGTAAAGTAAATATGCAAAACAGTTTGTAAACAAAGGCTAGAGAGCACTAGGGTGATTGAATTCACCTTCTAACCCTATACTAAGGCAATTCAACTAAAATTATGTTCTTTTACCTTCCCTTGAAGGTCTCAGATGGATGCTTTATCAACCAACTCCCCTCACTCACCCCTAGTATCAACTGTCTTCTTACAGTACAATTGATCACAGGTTAGTTTGGTCATACAGTTAACTACCAATCCTAAAACAATACAACACCGCAAGAACAACAACAAGAAGTTGATTAACGACACATAAAATTAGGGGTTTCATCTACACCCTACCAAAGTGAATTAGAACATGATAACAGTAATTAAAACACAATTGATTTAAACTAACAATTAAACCCTAAAAATTCCGAGAGAGCTTCTTACACAGAGAACAATTCTATTTATACCAAAAACTCTTCTCTATCCCTAAAAATCGAAATTAAATGCAAACCCTATTCACCAAAGACTCTGAATTGGTTGTCCCCTCTTCCAATTGCTTCTGCAAGGCATTAATGCGATATTGGGAGAAACCCTAACTCCATCTATCTCGAGCTCGCCTTCTAGGGATTTGGGATAAGTCAGGTGGAGATAGCTAGAGCTAGAGATAGTGAAGATGGCATTTGTCTTGGTGGCCGCCGAGAGGCGGTCGGGGATGGAGGTGATTGATGGCTCGAGAAATTGGTCGGGGAGAGAAGATGAGGGCTGGGGTTCTTGTCGGGAGAGAAAGAGAGAAAAATTGAGAGAAGTATTTGGTTCTTTGCTCGGGTTAGGTGAAAGGGTAGGCGGCTAGGGTGTTGAGCAGGCGTAGTGAATTCTGATGCATGGTAAGGAGAAGACGTTGGATGAAGCTGCTTGATCCAATCTAACGGCTCAGGATGGCGGCTGGCTTGGATTCGGGTATGGGTTCGGATCTTGGATAGCTCAAGCCCATGTACTTGTAAACGGGTTGTAACTGATGCGCAAGCGGGCTGCAACATCTCTTCCATAGTCGCTAGTCTCCAATTTTCTGCTCTTTTGGCTCCTTAATTTCTCCAAGCTTTATTTACTACCTAAAAACACAAAATTAATTAGTACAAGTATTTATTCTTGAAAACAAAGAAAATACAGAATTTGGGATAATATATGATTTTAAAGCGCACAAGATGAGTTAAATGCCAATAAAAAAGGTGTATAAATATGCAATATTTGGCACTCATCAAATACCCCCAAACCTGAATTTTACTTGTCCTCAAGTGAAACAGAAATTAAGAAATCCTAACTATACCACTGTCGCTGGTCTCTCGAATGCATTTAGCGTATGCTCTAAGCCTTTAAATCCCTAGGTGTCCCTAGGGGACGAGTTGTAGTCTCGTGAGGGTTTACCAGAGGTGTACCCACAAAACCTTCTCCAACTTCAGAGCGTAAAAAGTCCCAAGCATCCAAGGAGCTATGAGGACATAGAGTTTCTGCATGCTAGTAACACGAAGTTAGAACTACCAAAGAACGATTCTCATCCTTAAGAGTTGAGCGAGAAATAACCATACCATATGAAAGATTCGGGTTCGAGAGTGATCACAAGCCTCGACTTATGCCTCACCAATAGGGTTTTATGATAATTGCACTCAAAAAGACCGCTTTTTTAGTCTCTCATGTGTGCAGACAGGAATAAAGAGAGAAATCCTGCACACGTTGATGGTGAGAATGATAACCTTCCGAAATAATTTCTCGGAGACTCCACTGCACTGTGGACAAAAAGAATCTTTTTCCGATGATCTCTAAGAAAGGAAATCAACCATTAGCAAGGATGGGAGTACTCACTTACCTTCACATCTGATTGGCAATTAACACCACTCTCATAGCATCCATAGAAATGTCTTCAATCTTCGGTCTTCAACTGTTGATGATGAACTTCTGAACTTCGTAAAAACTTGACAATTTGTAACTTTTCTCTTCAATTTCCTTGTTGCTTGGAATTTTCTTCTTGAATTCTTCTTCTTTACCATGGTGGTATCAAAACTAGACTAAGAAAATAAACTACAATTTTTTTTTTTTTTTTTTGATTAACTTATGAAATGAAAATAACAACAAAAACAATGAAACTACTAACTCCATGGATGAAGGACTTTACCACTCAATTCTTCACAACTTGTATTGTCTTGATTTCAACTTCACTAATTCTCATCTTATTTTCTTTTCTTTGAATTGTTGCATGTAAACCTTGGACTATTTCGACTTTTCTTTAAATATTCTGATGTTGCTCTGCTTGTTGATGATGATGTGTTTCTATGGATCCGTTGATGTTGTCGAGAGGGAGAGAGTGTGGTGTGCTTTGCTAATCAAACTACAAGAAGGAGTTTTCATCTTTAGACGTCATCCTCATGATTGACAAAATTAGCACTCAAGAGATCAAAAATAGTCTTGAAAGTGGTGCGAAGTTGGGTAGCTCACCATTCCTACTCCGGAATTGATGTACTGGTGACACACACTCTAACAGGACTTTTAGGTAGTCACAAAAATAAAGGTCGGTGCCTCGCTTGATGTAAAAATGGGTAGTCTCCACTATGGGTGATCACAATTCTACTACCAAATATCTTTTCAGCACCTAATTCGCCCTCCGGCATGGTTAAATCCAACTTTAACGCTCTAATCAACTAAGAAACCCGATTGTGTTCTCCAAGATTTCCAAGTTCATTATTTTGGCCGACTCTATGTAAACATAGCTAGAAGCATGCTAGTGACTCTAAGATCTCTAAAAGTTGGAGGTTTTTATGTACATATTTACAAAGAGTTTTGAAAATTTTGATTTTGATTTTGATTTTTTTTTGAAAAGAAGACTAAAAACTCTATATGCAAAACACACCCCCAAGCCTAAATCTAACATTGTCCTCAATGTTTCAACAGATGATAAGAATTTAAACAGTCACATACCATGAGAACTATGTTGAGTAGAGAAAAGGGAAGAGATTACCGGATGCATAAGGATGGTGCTAAACCATAGAGGATGAATGCTCTGAAAGCAAACAACAAGAGCGCAAGACAAAAATTTTGGTTAGCACACAAAAAAAAAAAAAAAAAAGGAAAAAGGGAAAGAGAATGGATTTTTAGTCCATATGTATGTACACAAGTGAACTAGTTTAGTCCACATAGATGGGGTCTTCCAAGTCTACGGTCTCAACTTCGGTGGAAGATGCTCAGAGTAAATGGTTTCAATCTCTCGACTATTGACCTTGAAGATGTTCTTGTTTCTTTGGGTTTTCGATTCCAACAACTCCATGGGGGAAAACAAGACGTACCAAGAATGGACCGACCATCGAGAACGTAACTTTCCCGAAACAAATGCAAACGAGTGTTGTACAATAAAACTTTTTGACTAGGTGTGAAAGACTTGCATAAAAATGCGCTTGTCATGAAACACTTTCATTCTTTGTTTGTACATTTTGGCACTATCATATGCATCATTTCTTAATTCTTCTAACTCATTGAGTTGAAGTTTTCTTTGGGTACCAGCCTTATCAAGATCAAAGTTCAGTTTCTTTACAGCCCAATATGCACGATGTTCTAACTCTACAGGTAGAGGACAAGCTTTACCGTACACAAGTCTGTAAGGGGGCATGCCAATGGGAGTCTTGTATGCAGTTCTATAGGCCCACAAAGCATCATTTAAACATAAAGACCAATCTTTCCTAGAAGGATTAACAGTCTTCTCAAGAATATGCTTAATTTCCCTATAAGAAACTTCTACTTGACCACTGGTCTGAGGATGGTAAGGTGTTGCTACCTTATGAGTGACTCCATACTTGCGCACAAGTGATTCAAAAGTTCTATCGCAAAAATGACTACCTCCATCACTGATTATTGCTTTAGGTGTTCTAAAGCGGGAGAAAATGTTTTCTTTAAGAAAAGAAAGAACAACTTTATGATCGTTTGTTTTGGATGCAATGGCTTCTACCCACTTAGAGACATAATCAACAGCAACAAGAATGTACAACTTACCTTAAGAATTAGGAAATGGACCCATGAAATCAATACCCCACACATCAAACAGCTCAACAATCAAAATGGGTTGTAAGGGCATCATGTTTCTTTTAGAGATACTTCCTAATTTCTGGCATCGGTCACAAGCAACACAAAAAGCATGGCTATCTTTAAATAATGTTGGCTAATAAAAACCACTCTGCAAGATCTTTGTAGCAGTTTTCTTGGTGCTAAAGTGGCCTCCACATGCATGGTCATGACAGAAAGAGATGACATCCCGTTGTTCAGAATTGGGGACACATCTCCTAATGATTTGGTCTTGGCGCAGTACTTAAACAGATGGGTCATCCCAAAGGAAATGTTTAACTTCAGCCAAGAATTTAGAACGGTCTTGTTTAGACCAATGCAAAGGCATTCTACCTGTGGCAAGGTAGTTCACGATATCAGCAAACCACGGTATTTCAGACACAAGCATCAATTGTTCATCAGGGAATGATTCTCTAATCAGCACGGATTCATCAATAGATTCAACATTCAACCTAGACAAGTGATCAGCAACAACATTTTCTGACCATTTCTTATCTCGAATTTCGAGGTTGAACTCTTGTAACAAGAGTATCCATCGAATTAGACGAGCCTTAGCATCTTTTTAGACAAAAGATATTTCAATGCAGCATGGTCAGAATATATGATGACTTTAGACCCTATCAAATAAGATCTAAGCTTATCCAATGCAAACACAACAGCTAGCAACTCTTTCTCTGTTGTTGAATAATTATGTTGAGCATCATTAAGTATTTTACTAGCATAGTAGATCACATAAGGGGAGTTTGTCTACTCGCTGACCTAAAACAGCTCCACAAAGATAGTCGACGCATCACACATAATTTCAAATGGTAAGGTCCGATCGGGTGGTCTGACTATAGGGGCAGAGGTAAGGAGAGCCTTCAATTGCTCCCATGCTTCCTTACAAGCATCATCAAAGACAAATGCAACATCTTTTGCAAGAAGATTACACAAAGGTCTTGAAATTTTACCTATGTCTTTGATGAATCGGCGGTAAAAACCTGCATGGCCTAAGAATGATCTTATGTCCCTCACAGAATGAGGTTGAGGCAAGTGTTGAATGAGGTCAACCTTGGCTTTATCTACTTCTATGCCTTTTCCGAGATTATGTGCCCTAGAACAATGCCTAAGTTAACCATGAAATGACATTTTCCCCAATTCAAAACCAAATTCTTTTCCTTACACCGAATCAGCACACGAGTAAGATGATGCAAACATTCATCAAAAGAAGACCCAAAGACGGAAAAATCATCCATGAAAATTTCAAGAAACTTATCTACCATGTCAGAAAATATGCTCATCATGCAACGTTGAAAAGTAGCGGGTGCATTACACAACCCAAAAGGCATACAACGATAAGCAAATGTTCCATAAGGACAGGTAAATGTGGTCTTTTGTTGGTCTTCGGGTGCTATGTGAATTTGGTTATAACCCGAATAGCCATCTAAGAAACAATAGTGACTATGTCTCGACAACCTTTCTAGCATTTGGTCAATGAAGGGAAGGGAAAAATGGTCTTTCTTTGTTACTGTGTTCAGTTTTCTATAGTTAATACAAACTCGCCACCCTGTGGTCACACAGGTGGGGACAAGTTCATTCATTTCATTTTGAACTACAGTAATGCCAAACTTTTTGGGTACCACTTGAATGAGACTGACCCACTGGCTATCTGGAACTGGGTATATGATACCCGCATCAAGCAATTTCAAAATATCACCTTTAACAACATCTCTCATGTTGGGTTAAGTCTCCTTTGCATTTCCCTAGATGGTTTAGTATTTTCTTCAAGATTTATGTGATGCATGAAAATTGTGGGACTTATACCTTTAAGGTCTGAGATGGTCCAACCTAAGGCTTCTTTATGTTCTTTAAGCACTTCTAAAAGTTGACTTTCCCGTTCGTGTATAAACATGATGCAATAATCATGTGTAAAGTATCGAAGGACCTAAGAAAGCATACTTCAAAGTATCGTAATGGTTTCAAATCAAGCTTAGGTGGTTCATCAAGAGGTGAGGCAGATTTGGAATCGAGAGTGGAAGTGGTTCCACCATGCAGCCTTCCATTTAGCAATATCCATGGGTGGCATGATTCAAGCAAAGAGTGAATTTCACCAATGTACTTATACTCAAAGAGATCTAAGTCAAAGTTATTTAAACATGCTTGCAAAGGGTCCACTGACAAAATATCAGGCAATGAGTCTTGGATCAGACTCTCAATCATGTTAATCTCATACAAATCAGTATCATCACAATCAATGGGTTGTTGACTAGTGTTAAAAAACATTCAGTTCTACGGTCATGTTACCAAAAGATAATTTCAACACTCCATTACGACAATTTATGATAGCAGATCGACGCCGCCAGAAATGACGCCCTAAAATAACAGGAATGTGATTATCCGGGTTTTGCACAGGTTGAGTATCTAAGACAATGAAGTCCACAGGAAAGAAAAATTTATCAACCTTGATTAAAACGTCTTCAACAATGCCACGAGGGATTTTCACAGATCTGTCCGCTAATTGTAGCGTAACAAGGGTGGGTTTCAGCTCCCCAAGACCCAGCTGCACATACACAGAGTATGGCAATAGATTCACACTTGCTCCTAAGTCTAGTAACGCCTTTTCGACCACATGGTCACCTATGGTGCATGTAATTGTTGGACTACCTGGGTCTCTAAACTTAGTTGGAATCTTGCTTTGAATTATTGAGCTCACCCGCTCAAATGAGAAAGGCACGCTTATGCACATGAAGCTTTCGCTTTGTGTGCACAGATCCTTCAAAAACTTAGCATAGGTGGGTATCTCGCTCGATTGCTTCGAGAAATGGAATGTTTATGTTAACTCATTTGAACATTTCCAAAATCTCGTTGTACTGGTTACCCCTTTTCGCCGCACCAACCTTTGTGGGAATGGAGCAACAGCACATGACATGGCAAAGAAACATCTATATCAAAAGAGGGACTTTTTAGATTTATCAACATGCCGATCCATTTTCTACGTAGATGTTTTCTGTGGTGTTGTGTGTACTGGTGAGTCTGATTTAGACTCTCTTGACTGTGGTACACCTACATTGTTCTCAACAACTTTACCACTACGAATAGTGGTGACAGCATTCACATGACTATGTGAAGTTTTATTGCAAGTTGAAGTACCTGCCTGAAATACATTCTTTGCATTTTGTTGGGGTTGACTAGGGAGTTTACCTTTTTCTGTCTCATTCAATGCATCACAAATTTGACCCATTTTAAGTTCTAGACTTGTGAAACGTTGGTCGGTGGTCTTCTGAAGTTGTAAAAGATTTTGGGTCAACAGACCGACACTGTCCTCAAAGCTAGGCTTTTTCTCTACAAGGTACTGAATATGAGTATCCTTGATTATTACTTGTTGTTCCCCCTTGTACAGGCCCTTTATACCATGAGAAGTTAGGGTGATTCCTCCACCCCGGGTTGTAGGTCCGAGAATAAGGGTTGTTCTCTTGCCTATGGTACAACGATTGGCTTGCTCGGTTTAGACTCTTGAAATGCATGTAGGTCCACGGGCCTATCCACTAAGTGGTCTGAACTATGGCATGCGGCACAAGTGGCCATTTCAATTTGGTCACGGAGAGTAGGGGCATTAGTTTTTACATTCTTTTGCAGCTCTAGCACTTCTATTCTCCTAGCCAACGATGCCATCTTTGCATTTCCCTCAAAGTCAGACTCAATTCTATGAACATTAGCCACGGGGTAGTCCTTTTAGGTTCACGGATGGACTCCCACCGCCGAGTCTTTTCAAATGACTTCGATTAAGAAGGTCCAAACCTCATCAGCACCTTTGTCAATAAATGCACCATTGCACATTGACTCAATCAGGTTCGGGTTCCCGACATCTAGGCCTTCATACAAAACTTGCACAAGTCTCCGTTTTTCAAAACCATGGTGGGGACATTGAGCAATAATTCATTGAATCTCTCCAAATATTTTGCTAGAGTCTCTTCTTCTAATTGCACAAAACCATTTAGACTTTGACGAATTGTCGCGGTCTTATGGTTGGGGAAAACTTTTTAAAAATTCTTTTTGTGAGATCGCCCCATGTTCTAATGGACTATGGTTGTAGGGAATGAAGCCAGACTTGGCTTTTTCTTTCAATGAGAAAGGGAACAATCTCGGTTGAGGGACTCTTCCAAGCATTTGGTTAAAACGTAGAGTCCCACATATATATTCAAAGTCTCTCACATGGTGGTAAGGGTTTTCAAAGATCAACCCTCTAAACACGGGCAACATGTGAATTGTGCTTGCTTTAGGTTCAAACCGACCAAAGATCGATGGTAGAATGATGCAAGAGGGATGGCTTGCCCTAGTGGGGTACATGTAGTCCTTGAGACTACAAGGTTGGTTTGGTTCATCACCCATTGTCTCAGATTGGTCTGGGCTTTCTACTGAAGAACTGGGTATGTCAACAATCTTCTTGGCGGATTCTAACTAGTCGATTTGTTTGGTCTCTAAAAGACACAATCATAGCCTATCTAGCACATCAATCATGTTAAACATTCATACAGCCAATCAAACAGTTTTAGAAATATGAAGAGAAAATGCACAGATTCAAAGAGAGAAAAATGAAGTTTAGCAGGTTGCAGATTCAGATCGTATGCAAAGATCTGCTTGGTTACAACAACTCGGCCAACCAACACACTCAAAAGGGTCACAAAGCTAACCTTTAACACTTTGAATCAAGACCATTGATTTTAAGAATTTGCACAAAGAAAATTTGCTTAAAGGTTGACCAAATAACAGATTATGTGCACAGTTTTCAGGGTAGCTAGATTATGCTCACTCAAGGTGAAGCATGTGCTGTGTGATTGTGATAAACAACATGCTTGGTTTTTTACAGAGTTACAAAGCTAAGAAGATACAAAGACACAATGGAATTAAGGTGTGAACAAGGCCTAGCATTCAACACAGGTTATCAACAGGTTTGGCTAACCTCAAATTTCACAGATAATGCACAATCAACACTAAACTCAGCTATGCATAATATCACAGGTTCATGTTTTCGGGGATCAAAAGCTTGTTCTCAGATTATTGCGTACAGATTCAAATGGTGATACCGCTTACACAAGCAAAATAAGGTTCCGAGATTGCAGGGATAGTGAAACAACAATTGCGAAAGCAAGTTACTTCTGCTTAATCATGCTCATGAATACCGTAAATTGGGTGTTAACAAAGGGCTAATGAACAAATTAAACTATGATCCTGCTGCATTCCTTCACTTACCAATGGATATTCACGATGACATATGCTTTAAACTAGAAAAGAAGGAAGTCTGACAAATGCACAAACTAAACTACAAGATTATAGTAAACTAATGAACTACAACATGAGATGCAAGTTAACTAACAAAAAGGACTGGAAAAAAAATGCGATTATAAAATGATTGGAATTAAAGGCTAAAGCTAGAAACTGCAGGATGCTAAGATGCAAATGTAAAGACAACTTAACAGATTTACAACCTAAGTTAACAGGATGCAACTGGCAAAAAGAAAAAGATGGCAATTGCTAAGTTATACTAAATGCATGCAAACATGAAAAGTGACAATGCAGATTATAGAATTACAAAAATTTCTAAAATTACAGAACCAAGCTACAACATATTGATAGTTATAGACGTAATTAACTCACCTAGTCTTGGCAATGATGCAACTAACCTAATAGAAACAAGATGCGATTATGCGATGAAACCGAAAATTAAAACTACAACTAGGTGTCACAGAGCTAAGCTACAGATTACAGATTATTATGACATACAACTATTTACAGGGCTAAGATTCAGATGAAAAAATACTGAAAGGAACCTAACTATTATGCAAGAATGCTTACAACATGCACCACCTAAATTACAGCTAGCTATGGATGCAAATAGTCCTAAACTAGATATGAATATAAGACAATGATTCAACTAATCCAACTGAAATAAGATGCAGTGAACAAAAAATGAAAAAATTTATAGTTAACAATGCAAGACTAAAATGCAAATTATATAGACAGATGGTAGGAAGCTACAAACTAAAAAACGAAAGATAACAAGCTAAACAAAACATTAACTACTATTAAACTACAGACAATGTTGCCGGTATGAGAATGCACTTAAAATGTAATGCCGAAAGAAACCAAAAATGATTGAGTTCTAAAAAAGAAAAACTACGTAAAACTACTACCTAATACTATCAACAGGATGCAAAGTTATGTAACAGATTGGTCACAAAGTTATACTACAACAACTTAAAAACAACAATCTAACTCATATATACAAATAATAAACTAAAAATCAGTAAAGTAGTACTTTAGATCATCTACACCGCTACCGAATCCCCGTCAGTGGCGCCAAAAACTTGGTAGGCTCAAGAATGTTACCTACAATTAAAACTGCAAGTGCACAGTGACAGATTGTGTAAAGTGCAAGCACAGGTCGATCCACAGGGACTTGGAGAGTGTAAGCTGATGCTATGCTCTATCTAAACCGATTCTTAATTAGAGTAACACAAAGGGGTTGTTTTGGGTGTCGATACGACAAGATGTTGGTATTAACAAGTAATTAAGCTGCATTGTAAAGTAAATATGCAAAGCAGGTTTGTAAACAAAGGCTAGAGAGCACTGGGGTGATTGAATTCACCTTCTAACCCTATGCTAAGGCAATTCAACTCAAATTATGTTCTTGTACCTTCCCTTGAAGGTCTCAAATGGATTCTTTATTAACCAACTCCCCTCACTCACCCCTAGTATCAACTGTCTTCTTACAAAGACAATTGATCACAAAGTTAGTTTGGTCATACAGGTTAACTACCAATCCTAAAACAATACAACACAAAGCAAGAACAACAACAAGAAGTTGATTAACTTAACATAAAATTAGGGTTTCATCTACACCTAGTAAAGTGAATTAGAACATGATAAAAGAATTAAAACACAATTGATTTAAACTAACAATTAAACCCTAAAAATTCCGAGAGAGCTTTACACAGAGAACAATTTATTTATACCAAAAACTCTTCTCTATCCCAAAAAATCGAAATTAAATGCAAACCCTATTCACCAAAGACTTTGAATTGGTTGTCCCCTCTTCCAATTGCTTCTGCAAGCCATTAATGCGATGTTGGAGAAACCCTAACTCCATCTATCTCGAGCTCAGCTTCTAGGGATTTGGGAGAAGCTGTGGTGGAGATAGCTAGAGCTAGAGATGGTGAAGGTAGCTGTGCTGGTGGCTGCTCAGAGGCGGTCGGGGATGGAGGTGATTGATGGCTCTGAGAAATTGGTCGGGAGAGAAGATGAGGGCTCTAGTTTTTGTCAGGAGATAAAGAGAGAAAAATTGAAAGGAGTGTTTGGTTCTTTGCTCAGTTAGGTGAAAGGAGTAGGCGGCTAGGGTGTTGAGCAGGCGTAGTGAATTCTGATGCATGGTAAGGAGAAGACGTTGGATGAAGCTTCTTGATCCAATCTAACAGCTCAGGATGGCGGCGGGCTTGGATTCGGGTATGGGTTCGGATCTTGGATAGCTCAAGCCCATGTACTTGTAAACGAGTTGTAACTGATGCGCAAGCGCTGCAACTCTCTTCCATAGTCGCTAGTCTCCAATTTTTCGCTTCTTTTGGCTCCTTAATTTCTCCAAGCTTTATTTACTACCTAAAAACACAAAATTAATTAAGACAAGTATTTATTCTTGAAAACAAAGAAAATACAGAATTTGGGATAATATATGATTTTAAAGCGCACAAGATGAGTTAAATGCCAATAAAAAGGTGTAGAAATATGCAATATTTGGCACTCATCACACATCAATGTACATCACCCGTAAGACATCTTCTTCTCGTGTGTGATTTCTCCCTAGCAAACGATTGATGTTGCGATGTTGGCCCCTGCCAACATCATGCTGAGCCTTCCCATCATCGTGTTGTTTCTCATCAGCACTTGCAGCGTGTCCGGTACCCTTAATTAATGCAGTTCTGATATGTAGAACAACTCGTTTCACCCTTATCAAGTTGTTCTGAGGACATCCTTTGTGTACGATTATTGCTTGCAGATTGTTGAATATAAAGGTCCCACACCTTTAATGTGAACCTTTGGCGTGATCTTCGTCCCGTCCTTGTCATGCCTTACACTCTCAGTGTGGATCTTCAAATGCAATTCACGGCCAACTTCAAGAACATCTACAAACTCAATCAGCCTTCTATATCTCAAAGTGAACAGAGAGACCCTTAACCAGGGCTCTGATACCCGAATTGTCACAGGTTTGCAACACCCAAAATGTAACACCCACTTGACAATGACAATTATGCTCCACAGCTCAATCTCAGCCAACTCGCACTTAGCCAATACTTCAACTTCTTGACTAAGTCTCTATTCAACCCATACTAAATAGAGGTTCTGCTCACAAATATTCCAAGTCTTCAACCAAATACACACACTCCGCTTGATGCATAAACATAAGCCAAAACAAGGGACAAATGCACCAACAAAACTTAGCTTTAAAACTAGGTCGTGGCCTTTTATTTATTGCACACTTAGGGTTACACACTCTTTTTGTTCCAGATTACCCTATCCCTTCACAAGATCAGGCTTATATAGCCTTAGAAAAGCTATGTACAAGTAATCACAAGCCATGCATTTACTTTATACTAGGCAGCTTAGCCAACCGTGCCAACTGACGCCACTACACTCTAAAGTTAAACAAACAGGTCCTAGCCTTTAGAAATACATAAAGCAAAGCAACTTCCGTGTAACCAACTCGAAACTGTCAAGGCCATGTGCCCGACACATGTCATCCAGCCTTGTTGCATAATGATTGTGTCTCGCCACCTTAATCGCGCAATTATTCCGAGCATCATTCTTCAATGATGCAAGTGTACTAATGCAAGTATTGCTTGCATGCCCGTACGCCTCATGCATACAATTTACTTTCCAAACTCATTTGGAAAATCTTGACACTAATCTCGCGTCATTGGCCATGTCCAAACCCTGTTTGGAACATACCTTTGTCTAGCTGCAACTCAGACATGCACTCCGCATATCTGACTTTGGACAAGCCACTGATAATGCACAACTGTTGTGCATTATCATTTGGCCACTTGACAGCCATGTCATACTTACCTACAAATACTTTTCCGGACCGAATTCTAACCTCAAAACCCTTATCATCAAGACACGGTACAGACACTAAGTTTCGCATCATATTAGGAGTAAACAATACATCAGTAAGGACTAAGTTATTTTGACCAGGCAAAGACAATCTCACAGTTCCGATGCCTCAGACATCACATTATGTATTATTACCCATATAAACTCCGTGTTCTCCGGTTTTGATCTCCTTAATGTTAACAAAACAATCCCTAGATTTTGTCACATGTCTTGATGAAGCCGAATCGATCCACCATGCATCTGTATCACTATCAGCTAATAGAGATTCTGAGACAACACAAACAATATCCTTAGACCCACTACCACTAGACTTAGAATTGCTATTCTTTTATGGGCAGTTGGATTGATAATGTCCTGTCTGCTTACAGTGATAACAAGTAACATTTTTGCGTTAGAATTCTTCTTCTTGTTGAACTTGTTAAAGTTCTTCTTAAAAGGCTTCTTATTGGGTCCAGAATTCTTGTTCTTGTTAGGTTTGGGTACCTCTTCAGTAACATGAGCTTGAGATGATTCGCCTTTTTTTGACATCGTTGAGCTTCAACACCCAACAACATAGGAAAAGTAATCATATTAACATCTCTACCAGACATATTAATAGCTATCACTACAGATTCCCATGAACGAGGAAGACTATGCAACAGAGTAGACACTTGCATCCTATCAGGTATGGGATTTCCTGCAGCAGCTAGTTATTCTGCAATCATAGTCATACGGCTATAATGATCAATAACAGACTTATTATCTTTCATACGGGTAGTATTAAATTTCTCAATCATCAACTGTATATACGTCTCAGACTGCCCCCCATAGGATTGAGTGACAACCTAAAACATAGCTTTTGTTGTTTGATAACCTTCATATATAATTTCTAAATCTGGATCCATAAGTGTTAACATAGTTGATCTAGCTATTTAATCATCTTCCATGAAACGCTCATAACTACGTCTAACAGCAGGTCTGAGATTCACAAGTTCTTCAGGAGTAGGAACATCAATAACATATTTTACTTTTTCTTGAAACAGTATATGCCTAATACGTCTTTTCCAAGTAGAAAAATTAGAACCATTCAAACGTCGTTTTGCCTCAATTCATGACTCATGCAGCTTTGGATCCCATAGATAATTATTAACAAGAATTTTAGTAAAGAATGGATTATCACCTCAATTTGGAATAAAATATAATTCCAAAAAGAAAACCTTATCGAGAGTCCTGAGATGGAAGAAGTAATCAATTAAGCTAGACTCCAATCACATGAAAAAGCAGAAAGAAGTAAATAAAGGTGGACCGCAACTTGAATGTTTGAATTGATTCTTTGTATAATGAAAAGTGTGAATGCTTGAATAAAGAAAACCACTTTTCCCTTTTCTCGCCGGTACACGTCTTTCCAAAATCAATGGAAATAAAAATCAATTTTTACCATTCCTTTTAATCACCCGTACAAGACTCTAAACAAAATCAATTAAGTGATTTTGTCTTTGATTCACTCAAACTTCCCTCTCACAGATTAATTGATTGAATTATTGATTCACTCAAGCCTCCCCTAATCTGACCTAGCTCTCGATACCAATATTGGATCCGCAATATTTATTAGGAAAAAATACAAGAAATGAAACGGAGAGATAACAAAAGTAATTAAGAAAGAATATATTAGAGATGGATCACTTGGGTTCTCTTGAAAGCATGGATTCTTGGTTTCTCAGAGTGTGAATTTTATAGTGAAGGAAACTTCACTCTTTCTCAACCCGCTCATAATATTTCTGCTATTCTCTTAAGAAATGGTAAAAACCAAAACAACCCCTGACCGATCCACCACAAAAGCAACGTTACATTGAATGGGATTTCTCCCATTAGAGACTAATACCAAGTCTTTGCCTCATTCAGTGATGCACACAAATTAAGTCCCATGTAACTAACTTGGCAGCATCTTATGACTAAATCATGACCATCCAAACTGTGTCCATATTGTACCACTTATAAACTGTATGCATATACGTACCATATGAATTTAGAAAACATAATGCAAGTATTATGTATATATAGTATACTTGTAAGAATAATGTAAGTGGTGTGTGCAAAGAGTGTCAACAGTATTCGTGGTACTTTACCCGATGTATGATGAGGCTTGACATTAATAGCAGACTTTGTCCGTCAACACCATGATTATCTACCGTTAGGCCGATTGGCCATTCAGTCCAACAAAAACCTTGTCCATTGACATGACTGAATCATATCAACGACACCTATCTGTACATACTCAAAGTCACGAATACTAACTAAGTTAAGATGGATATCTTCATTCATGAAATTTTCATTAGTATTCTTTCTGGAATTTTCTGAATTTCAGGTAGGTCATGCAAATAACTTACCTAGCTAAACTACTAATGTAGGATCAGAATATCGCAACACCAAGATCCCTGCGAAATCCATAAACGACACACTGCGAAAATATCGCAGATGGATAAAATAAATGACGCGACGGATGACGATAGCTTGAACACGAGAAAGATGTGAAGACCTAGCGAGAATTAGGAGTGTTGCGAGATTTAACATTTGTACACTCGCAAGTCAGATTCGAAAATAAAGGATAACTTAGCTGTCAACCACTATGTAATGTCCTATATAAATAGCCGAATAGGCTTAAGAGAGAGGGAGATCTTTTTCGAGTGAGGAGCAAGCTATTAAGAGAGAGAAAGTTTAGAGCGGTTGTAAAGTCCTTTGCTTATTTTCCTTTCCATCTTGTAATATCAGTGAGTTTTAATCAACAAAGAATATAATTTTTCATCTTAAAATGGCTTAATTGTGTGAATTCTTATGAGGGGTATAGTGTGGGATTTCTTGCTACTACATATGGCGCCAGAAACAGGGACTGATTGAAGATTGATATTGTGATTTGAAAGAATTTGGAATAATATGGAAGGAATTTCATATAATTTTCAACAATTCATTAAGATTGAAAAATGGCTAGAAGAAGACATGCATCAAAACAACAAACAACTGTTAGAAGGAGTAGGAGACTTGCTGGAGAAAGGAGAGATGATATGGGGGAATCTTCAAGAATGAATATAAGGAACAATAGAGAAGATCAAATTCAACCGCCAGTTCAGCGTACACCACCAGTATAAAATAGAACTGTGGATTATGATGAGTGCCAAATATTGCATATTTATACATCTATTTATTGGAACTTAACTCATCTTTTGTGCTGTAAATCGATATTATCCCAAATTTCGTATTTTCTTTGTTTTCAAGAATAAATATTTGTACTAATTAATTTTGTGTTTTTAGGTAGTAAATAAAGTTCGAGAAAACCGAGGAGCCAAAAGAGCAAAGAATTGGAGACAAGCGTCTATGGAGCGAAGCCAAAGCCCGCGCGCGCGCATCGGTCGTAACCCAACTTACAAGACATGGGCTTGAGCTAGCCATGACCCGGATCCGAGCCCATCCACCCGAGCCGTTGAGATCTCACCTAGCTACATCCTACTTGGTCGCTCCTTAGCTCACATCATTTCTCACCGCTCCCGCTCAACACCAAATCGCCCCAATCCTCCCTCGGCCGTTCGGATCTAACCCGCCACATCCAACGCCACGCTTCCTTCCCATCGTCCCTCGCTGTGCCCGCATCACACCCTAGTTGCCTATACCTACACCATCGACAAAACTCATCGACCTAACCTCATTTCTTCCTCCTTCTTCTTCTTCACCCAACAACTCGCAGAACCCATCCCCTTCTCTCCCGACCATACCATGGCAGCAGTAGCCGCGCCTCCATCTCCATCTCCGTCGCCATCACCACTAGCTCCATCAACCACCTTCACCGCCACCTCTAGTTTTAGTTATCTCTCGCCTAGCCTCTCTCATAACCCAGAGAGGCTATGTAAGAGATAAATGGAACTAGGGTTAGGTTTTGTTCCATCAATCAATCAAGGAAGTCGCCAAGACGAATTGATTGAGAGGAGAGCACCGAGAGGATTGAGCGACGTGGGTGAGAGGTTATTGCTTTCAATTTCTTTTTGAGAGAATTAGGTTTTGAGTTTATGCATGTATAAATAGGTTTGGCCTGTGTGTGAAAAAACTTATGCCTGGGCTAGCAGAGCACCATTTAGGTTAATTTGTATTATTGCTTTTGATGTTCTAATTTAGTTTACTAGGGTGTGTTGAAACCCCTAATATCATGTTAAGTAATTGTTTTTGATTCTCATTCTTGCTGTGTGTTATAACATGACTAGGATTAGTAATTAGCTAATGAACTTGTAAACCTGTGATGGGTTGTACTGTAGAAAGACAATTCATACTAGGGGTGAACTAGTAGAAATTAGTTAAGAAAGATCTACTTAAGACCTTCAAGGGAAGGCACAAGAACCTGAACTAGAGACACATTGCCTTAGCTTGAGGTTAGAGGGTGGATTCACCGCCCTAGTGAGTCATAATCTGCTCACAATTTACTTTGTTACCTTAGTTTAGATTCATACAACATCAACTCAACAGATCGACACAAAGCAAAACAATTGTCACTTGTTAGAAATCAGTTAAGTAAGCCTAGAGATCAACTATAGCACCACAAGTCTCTGTGGATCGACCCGTATTTGCCCTGTCTACATTGTAGACACCGTGCACTTGCGGTTATAACAAGTAGGCATTAAATCAAACCCATTTCCAAGCCTACCAAGTTTTTGGCGCCGCTGCCGGGGACTTGGCGTATGCCCTGTTGATCCATTTCTTGCTTCACTGAAATCCATTTCACCCCGTACATTTTCACTTTGCATTATTGCTTTTGTTTTTTTTTTTATTAGTATAACTTAGCTTAAATTTTTCTTTATTTTGCATTTCGCACTCGTTATCATAACCCTTCACACTTCACACTTCACACTTCACACTTCACACTTCACATTTCACATTAGTGTAACTTGAAATGTAACTTGTACACACTTCACACTTCATAGTGCATAACCCTGTACTTGTAGTCATCATAACTAGTAGTGTCACTTAGTGTAATTATTCTTGTTACATCTGTAGCTTAGTATAATCCATTTATTTTTGCATTTGACTCATCTCATTTGCTTCTTGGCTTTTTTGATCTGAGCTATAAGCATCAGTTGTAGCTTAGTATCACTTGTCACTTTTGATCCCATCTACCCAAAGAATGTTCATATGTCTTGAAATTCTAATTGTTGGCCATCAGTGGCACCTATCTCGCTATGAAAGTTTTGATTTTTCATTTCTAAGAACTAAAACTTTCTCTTGAGCTCACAGGTGCCTACAAAGCTGTTGTGAAAGCCGAGGCAAGGAAGCGCAATTGTTAACAAAGCAACCAAACAGGTCAAGAATAAACTTGATGGATGTCAACTCGAGTAAGTTGACACCACAGAACCCGTGAGCTAAGTTGCAGGCACTTAGCATTTCCTTCATTATTAACTACATTTTCACTCATAGAATGATAAGCATGCTAAGACCTTGAATGCATGATAAAACCTATGCTAGGTAGTACACACACCCCGAGCATCTTTGTTTGTGCACCTATGCGATACCCTCGTTGTGAGTTCTCCGTGATGTTAAGCCCGCAAAATCATTGTGACATCCCGTTGTATGTTCTCATGGCCTTACCTTACATTAGCCTACTTCCGCTTCTCTCCACTTCGCATCTGTTGAGCTAGAGCAGCAACCGGTTAGCTTAGTCAGAGCCTCGTGAAACCCAAGTAAGGTCAATCGAGTACCTTGATCCCATGCACTCGCCAATTGACCCCGACACCCATTTGCATAACCCGTGTAAGCTCAGCTAAACTTGCCCCGCACATCTTTCGTGGCTTGGCCGTGACAACCCGTGTGCACAAACTTGTCTTGGCCGAAATGTGGAATGCACTTAGACCTCTGTTGTGCAAGCTAGCCAAGTTGTACTTGAGCTGATAACCTCCAAGCCCCTGTGTTGAATTGCATGAGCATTTTTTTTGTTCTTCCCTGGAATTGATTGCCTTGTATAATTGCTAGCTGAATTGTTGTTTTCCGACATTATGAGCTACCCTGTACACCCGCAAATAAACCGACTTGCACACAACCCGTGGCCGAACATAAATCACCCTAATCTGCGGCCGTGTGATACATGCCAAGCAATTACAAGCACCCTCGTGTGCTTAGCTTTGGGAATTTAGGTGTAAATTTTTGTGAAATTGTGTTGCCCCGTGTTGTTCTATGCACCAAACTTGTGTGTGTAATTCTTAAAGCACTCTTGTCTTGGAAATTGAGTGTCACTTTGTGAAATTTGTGCACAAGCTGAAGCTCACACAATCGAGTCAGAATCCCGCCACCGTGCTAAGCTTAAACCCGCCCCGCACAAGCCAGGCCGAGAGGTAGGCGCATCCGAGAAACTCGCACCAAGCCCACAAACCACCGTGCAAACCACCGAGTTTTGCATAACCTGGGCTTAAACCAAACCGAGCCCATTAGCTCCACTCGGGTCACATTTCTAACAAAATTAAGCCCACATAAACCAAATAGAAGCCCAAAAACAAAAACCAAACTAAAGCCCCTTTTAAACCAAAACCGAGGCCTCGCTATGCAACAACGGGCTCAACCTAGGCTTTGCACAATCACCGGGTCTGTGCAGCTACATAACCCGGGCCTTACAAAAACTAAACTGAACCCTACAAAACCAAACCAGCCCAACAAACCAAAACCCACTTAAACCAAAATAAAGCCCACAACCACTGGGCTTTTGCATAACCTTTGGCTGTGCATTTGCATCACTTGGGCTTAGCTTTCCTGTTTTGAAACATCATTGGTTATACATGCTAGGCTATTTGAGTTTCTAGACCATGTGATTTTGTCCGCAATCGATGATGAAAACAAATCCATGAGAGAGCTTGCTTACTGGCATGCTTCACCATATGAAACCCCACATACCATAATGATTTTAGGGGAGTATTATGAGCCTTCTCAGTGGCCCCGACCTTGAATACTCATACCCTAACCATCATGAGCACATGTATCATCCACCACAAATGGGAGTTGAACAATTTTATACTCCCCGACTCCTTGTTTACAATCACTAATGGAAACGCTCATGGAGCAAAATGCTAGGCTTGAACTCGAATGCAATACATGACCATCCATATAGCAACATGTCCGAATTTCCCTTCTCCAGTGAACCTCATGCACAACCATACGGTGAATATCCATATGAGGAATGCATACCCACTAGTGAAGACTCTCCTTCAATAGAACAACTCACTATGATTCTTCAAAGGAACCCGATTGAGTTACAAAATGAAGATTGGAAAGAAGTTTATGATAGGATGTTTGTTATTCCCCGATAATTTCTGAAAATAGTGTTTCTAGTCCTACTCATGCAACTAACACTCGAATATGAACCTAATCTAGAGGTAGATGAGTACACTAAAAATGCTACAATTTTGAATGGAGAGATGAATTTTTGCTATGATGATGATGATGATGAATATGAAGAGCATGTGTATTTTGAAAATATAGTGAAATCTTTGGGTTCAGAGACGTTAAGCGTCTCTTCTGTGAACCCTATGAATGATAATTCTTCTAACATTCATACATGTGATATTAACTCTGAGCTTGGGTTTGTGAAATTCTTTAGTGAAAGTGAGCATGCTACACAACTTGTTTGTGACTTAAGAAAAGATGAATCTTCTGTTGACACTAATGTTCTTTTGGATCATGATATTATTGTTGTGTCTGATTCCCTGCCCATATCACAACATGTTGCCTTCTCTGATGAGTATGACATGGAGATTGATGAATTGTTCTATGCAGGTGAGCATGATTTACCTTCTTCCGACCTTAGGAAAGTGTGTGATGGTGCAAATGATCTTATACATGAAAACAACTTAGATGTACCTAATCTCTCTCCTAAGGCACAAATTGAAACTCCTCCATCAAACCTAGGTGTAGTTTGTTACAAAATTGCAAAACCAACTTTTCTCGAAAATGCCTAATTTAGGGCCTAGAGCTTTGTGCTTCCCAAGTCCTCTTGGACTATTTTGCATCAAAGTATAACACTTTTAAGGAACCACTTGGAATGTGTATGTCTCCATTTTTTAGAAAAACTCATTTTGAGTTAGACCTTTGCATGATGTACCTTTAAAATTGCAAGATTTTGTGCTCAAGAACACATCCATGACAAGTTTAGGTTTGGGGGTAACTTGTTCACGTATGCAATCTTTCCCGCACTCTCATGTTATATGTGTGTAAGGTGTTGATGTTTGTACATATTGTCTTTTGGGTTGATCCTCAATTCTTTAGATTGTTGGTATATGGTGAATTTTCATTGTATATAATCCAAGAGGACTTGTTAAATTTTCTTTTCTTGAATCGGTTAAGTCTTCTTGTGCATATATTGTGCTAATCCGATGTAATCTCCACTGAGAATGTTAGATTCTAGCCTTGACTAATGAAGCTCTAACCTTGCTCCGCCGACATCCGGTAATCTCTTCCCTTCTTTCTTATCGCATAGTTCTCTTGGTATGTGATCGTTTAAAATTTTATCATCTCGTTGACACATTGAGGACAATGTTTGATTTAGGTTTGGGGGTGCATTTGCATTTAGAGTTTTTAGTCTTTCTTTTATAAAAAAAAATAAAAATCAAAAATCAAAAATCAAAAATCAAAACTTTTTGCAAATAAAAACCTCAAACTTTTAGAGATTTTAGATTCACTAGCATGCTTCTAGCTATGTTTACATAGAGAGTCTGATAGAAATAATGTAACCTTGGAAGCACTGGAGAACGAATCGGGTGTCTTAGTTGATTAGAGCGTTAAAGTTGGATTTAACCATACCGGGAGGGCGAATTAGGTGCTGTTTAGATATTCGGTAGTAGAATTGTGATCACCCATAGTGGAGACTACCCATTTTACATCAAGCGAGGTACCGACCTTCACTCTTTGTGACTTTCTAGAAAAGTCATAGAGTGTGTGTCACCGCACGTCAATTCCGGGTAGGAATGGTGAGCTACCCAACTTCGCACCACTTTCAAAGACTATTTTTGATCTCTTGAGTGCTAATTCCGTCAATCATGAGGGTGACGCCTAAAGATGAAAACTCCTTCTAAATATCGATTTGCGCTAGCATCACTCTCTCTCCTCTCAATCAACACATTCATAGAAACACATCATCACAAAGCGGAGCATCATCGAATATTTGAAGAAAAGTTGAGATAGTCCAAGGTTACGTGCAACAAAGAAAAGAAAATAGGATGAGAATTAATGAAGTTTGTGAAATCAAGACAAGTGTAAAAAAATTGAGTCTTATTGTTTTATTGTTATTTTCATTCCAAGTTAAAAAAAAAAATGTATGTTTGTCAAGTTTTTGTGAAGTTCGTAAGTTCATCATCGCCTATCAAGACCAAAGACCGAAGAGTGAAGACATTTCTATGAATGCCGAGAGAGTGATATTAATTGCCGATCAGGTGAGAAGGTAAGTGAGTACTCCCATCCTGATAATGGTTGTTTTCTTTCTTAGAATCATCGTAAAAATTCTTTTGTCCACACTTCGTGGAGTCTCCGTAAATTATTTGGAAGGTTATCCTTCTTACCTACAACGTGTGCAGGATTTCTCTCTTTATTCCCGCCCGCACACATGAGAGACTAAAAAGCGATCTTTTTGAGTGCAATTATCATAAAACCCTATTAGTGAGGCGAAGTCGAGGCTTATGATCACAATCGAATCCGAATTCTTTCATATGGTATGGTTACTTCTCATCAAAGACTTAAGGATGAGAATGCGTTCTTTGGTAGTTCTAACTTCTTGTTACTAGCATGCAGTAAACTCTATGTCCTCATAGCTCCTTGGATGCTTGAGACTCTTTACACTCGAAGTTGGAGAAGGTTTTGTGGGTACACCTCCGGTAAACCCTCACGAGACTACAACTCGTCCACTAGGGACACCTAGGGGTTTAAAGGCTTAGTGCATACGCTAAATGCATTCGAGAGACCCGCGATGTGGTGGTATAGTTAGGATTTCTTAATTTCTGTTTCACTTGAGGACAAGTAAAATTCAGGTTTGGGGGTATTTGATGAGTGCCAAATATTGCATATTTATACATCTATTTATTGGCACTTAACTCATCTTTTGTGCTTAGAAATCAAATATTATCCCAAATTCTGTATTTTCTTTGTTTTGAAGAATAAATATTTGTACTAATTAATTTTGTGTTTTTAGGTAGTAAATAAAGTTCTGAGAAAATGAGGAGCCAAAAGAGCAAAGAATTGAGACAAGCGTCTATGGAGCAGAAAGCCAAAGCCCGCGCGCGCATCGGCCGTAACCCAACTTACAAGACATGGGCTTGAGCTAGCCATGACCCGGATCCGAGCCCATCCACCCCGAGCCGTTGAGATCTCACCTAGCTACATCCTACGGCCGCTCCTTCGCTCACATCATTTCTCGCCGCTCCCGTTCAACACCAAATCGCCCCAATCCTCCCTTGGTCGCTCGATCTAACCCGCCACATCCAACGCTCCGCGTCCTTCCCATCGTCCCTTGGCCGTGCCCGCATCACACCCTAGTTGCCTATACCTACACCATCGACAAAACCCATCGACCTAACCTCATTTCTTCCTCCTTCTTCTCTTTCTTCACCCAACAACTCCCAGGAACCCATCCCCCTCTCTCTCGACCATACCATGGCAGAGAGCAGAGCCGCCGCCTCCATCTCCATCTCCCCGTCGCCATCACCACTAGCTCCATCAACCACCTTCACCGCCACCTCTAGTTTTAGTTATCTCTCGCCTAGCCTCTCTCATAACCCTAGAGGCTATGTAAGAGATAAATGGAACTAGGGTTAGGGTTTTGTCTCCATCAATCAATCAAGGAAGCCGCCGAAGACGAATTGACAGAGAGAGCACCGATTGAGCAGGATTGAGCGACGTGGGTGAGAGGTTATTGCTTTCAATTTCTGTTTTGAGAGAATTAGGTTTTGAGTTTATGCATGTATAAATAGGTTTGGCCTGTGTGAAAAAAACTTATGCCCGGGCTAGCCGAGCACCATTTAGGGTTAATTTGTATTATTGCTTTTGATGTTCTAATTTAGTTTACTAGGGTGTGTTGAAACCCCTAATATCATGTTAAGTAATTGTTTTTGGTTCTCATTCTTGTCGTGTGTTATAACATGACTAGGATTAGTAATTAGCTAATGAACTTGTAAACCCGTGATGGGTTGTATCAGAGAAAGACAATTCATACTAGGGTGAACTAGTATAAATTAGTTAAGGAAGATCTACTTAAGACCTTCAAGGGAAGGCACAAGAACTGAACTAGAGACACATTGCCTTAGCTTGAGGTTAGAGGGTGGATTCACCGCCCTAGTGAGTCATAATCTGCTCACAATTTACTTTGTTACCTTAGTTTAGATTCATACAACATCAACCCTGGTCAGACGACACAAAGCAAAACAATTCTGTCACTTGTTAGAAATCAGTTAAGTAAGCCTAGAGATCAACTATAGCACCACAAGTCTCTGTGGATCGACCCGTATTTGCCCTTTCTACATTGTAGACACCGTGCACTTGCGGTTATAACAAGTAGGCATTAAATCAAACCCATTTCCAAGCCTACCAGATTACGACAGAGTGAGTGTACATACTTGGCGGTCAGACTCTGTAGATGAAATGGGAGAAGAGCATCAATTAGGAGGCAATGGACAAGAGGAGAGAGACCAAGAAGTAATTGGAGGGATAATTCATGAAAATGAAGAGATTACAACATTAGAGGCATTGAGACAAACAATACATGAAGAAAGGCGGTTGAAGCAGAAGAACGTGCGAATTTGACAAGGCAAAATCATGAATTGAGGATGGAAAACATAAGATTACAAAATAGGAGGTCAAGAAGCACTACAAGATCACGTTCAAGATCAGTTAGAGAAGAAATAATACAAAATTTGCCTATAGAAAATGCTAATGAAGAAACTCGAGAGGGAATACAAAATCCAAAGCAAGAACGTCATAAGGAAGAGAAGTATTGGAAGATCGTTATATTCAACGTGCTGAAATTCTTCAAAACGAGCAAAATGATAGAATTCAAGGAAATAGACACCGTCAGGGGCGAAATAATCAAGATGGCGAAGAAAATCAGGAAGAAGGAAGGAGAATTTTACATGGGAGAGAAATACAAAGAAATGAACAAGCAATTGAGGATGAAATTGAAAGACACTACACTGAACAAACACATTTAGCTCGCAAGAGAGAAAGACTAAGAGCATAAGTGGAAGAACAAGAGCTACAAGAGGCAATTCGACATAATAACCATGATAATCGAGAAAGGAGGCGTGAGCGAAACTGCAATAATGCTAATATCAATGAAGAGTATGATATAGTACAAAGGAGAACTGAAAGACGGCAAAGAGGAGAAAATGAGAGATATGACGGTGTGCGAATTAATGAAAGAAGTGAAAGAGAAGATCACAAAGAAAGACGAGAGGAAAATGATGAACAAGGAAGTCAAAATAGAGATGAACGCAGGAGAAGAGAGGCGGAGTTGAAAAGACCAATGGATCCAAATTCCGGTATAAATGAACAAATTTTGAGAGAGTTAGCGGAAATGAGAGGAATGATAAATAATAAAAGAGGAGGAGGTAAGAGACAATTAGATGAAGCCATAGAGGAAGTCACTTGAAAACTCCATTCACACAAGAAGTACAATTAGGAGGAATACCCCAAAATGCAATTTGCTCGCGTTTTAACCAAAGATTTTGATGGAACAACTTGTGCAGTCCAACACATCAAAGCTTATGTGAGATGTATGCTACAATGGGAGGACCATGATACAATATTATGCAAGTATTTCGCATCAATTTTAACAGGAGAGGCGTTAAAATGGTTTGAAGGTTTGCCAAAGAACACTATAACATCTTTCAACTACTTGCAAGCTATATTTTCAGGAGCGTATATAAGTAACAATTCCTCGCGACCTGACATTGAAGATGTTTGGGCTGAAACAAAGGGTTGGCGAAAGTTTGAAGCACCTAACTGTGAGATGGAAGACAATGTGTAGTGATATGGCTGGTCGTGTGGACGAAAGATATCTCATTCTATCATTCATCAATGCTATGTTCGCAACCAACCTGTTATACATTCAGATTTTCAGAATCAAAAATACAATCACAATGACTGAGTTGCGAGAACTACATGAGGAGTATATTGCTCTTGAGGAAAATCAAAATGAGATGGAATCATACCCCATTGCGAACACAAGTTCAAGAGCATCGAATGCAAGCTTATTACCCAAGTTAATAAATACCGTGGCGAGCACCTCGCAAGGGCAACAAGAGAGGATAATGGGAGATGGTCAGCAAAAGCTAGTAGCTATGGGGAGCCGTGATCAAGAAGAATTTGAGAGAGAGAGAAACTTCTATAGCCGTGGTGGAGATAACAAAATCCAAAGACTTGATCAGCCACAAGAAACGTATGGAGGTTATCAGCCACAAGAAACTTATGGATGTCATCTGCCTTTGAATCAGAGGCAAAGCTTTCATAGAGGATAGCGAAATCCTAAAATAATATGAGAAGAAATCAAAATGCCACCTTTGAATGCTAGTGTGGAGAAGATATGGGAAGCTATAATCCTAATGGAAAACATACCCGCATCATGGAACATGGGGAGTGAACCACCTCCAAGCTCTTGTGAAGTAATGAATTTTGCTCTTATCATCATTTCCATGGAATACAACAAATGACTGCAAAAATATAAAGAGAATCATTCTCAGGATGATAGATCAGGGAAAATTAAATCACTTTCTAGTAGGACAAACGCAAACTCAAACATTACCACCTCATCCAGATATTCACAAGCCAAATACAACAAAAGAAAGAGAAAATTTGTGATTGAAGTTAAGCGCAAAGGCTTAAGAATCTGTTTTGTAACTCCATCGTACACTCATACAAGACGATTGAAGATTTTCACGATAACACTCTCAAACAGGTTTTCGTAAGAGATGCCGATGATAAAGAAATAATGAACATTGCGAAGACATCGCCACTAGAAGAGTGGCAAAAGCAGACTATCTCTTTTACCATAGAAGAAGTACCTGAGGGTGGAGAAATGCACGACAACCCATTGGTGGTAAAATTGGAGATCAACCCAAAACCTAGCGAGGATGAAGATGATGAAGCCGAGAATTCATGGGCAATCATCAGAATTTTGATTGATACGGGAGTTCCGTGAATATTCTTTTTTATCATACTTATAAAACTATGGGAGGGAAAGATGAAGATCTAATACCTTCAACGTACAAAACTATGGTTTTAACGGTGATCGCAAATAAGCCAAAAGGAGAAGTTCATATGCGAATTCCACCGAAAGGATTATCTTCTCAAATTTTATTTTGTGTAGTTGATGTGGAATCACCATACAACGACCGATCGGATGACCATGGTTACATGAGATCTTAGGTGTGGCATCGACTTTCCATCAATGTATCAAGTTCCCTCATCCCACTGGTGTTGGCATCATAAAGAGAGATTGGGTTGAAGGTTTGAAGTGTTATGAAATTGATATAGAATCCTGCGAAGAAAGAGATGCGAAGAAGAAGAATTGGAAACACAACATCAAAGAAAAACAAAGAGGTGAAAGATTAATGGTAGATGTAATAGTAACGCAGAGAGGAAAAAATGTCATAAACCAATATATGATGAAGATAAGAAGTGGCGAAGGTTTCGCAACAGACAAGAAAATGACAGGCAAAGTCAAAAACGCAGAGGCGGAAAATAGCAGAAATAAGAGATCTAAAGAATGAATGTACTTGTTGACTGCCGAAGAAGAAATTGGGAGATAAAAGAAAAATGTATAATGGGTTTGTTAAAAAAAAAAAAAAAAAAAAAAAAAATCTTTCTTATGAATATCAGAGATGAGGTTGCGAAAGGAAGTTGATATGCAGAAGAAGTTAATATATTTTATGAAATATAAAGACGCGATTGCGAAATTATAAAAGAATTTATATGCAGAAGAATCAACAAATTAATCGTGACAGAAAGCGAACCAACTATGGCGTACACCCTAGTTCATGAAATTAAAATATTGTAAGAGGCAAATGTAAGACTTAAAGTGCGTCATGTAAGGGGTACCTATTGCATGGCTCAGTGAAAAGGTTACACCGCCCCGGAACCCGAGTCATGGAGAATTGGGGTCAATAAAGCCCATCCGTGGGAGATACTCTTGGATTTTCAATCTAAGCTTATGACTTAGATT
Source organism: Papaver armeniacum (assembly GCA_023531295.1). Lineage (NCBI taxonomy): Eukaryota > Viridiplantae > Streptophyta > Magnoliopsida > Ranunculales > Papaveraceae > Papaver > Papaver armeniacum. The sequence continues at coordinate 52,529 of JAJJWW010000621.1, forward strand.
GGACGACTGAGGGTCTTTTCTAAGGAGTCAAGATTTGACCAAGGCGCCGAGGTACACGGTTGAGCCAAGAGTGCCTCGGGGGCATTTGAAGTGTCTCGGCCATTCTTGGCAAGTCTCGGCATATGCCTTTCGGTTCAAGAAAACTCCACTTAGGGTGCAGTCTTGTAACCATAAGCCCTATAGGCAAAAGGGATAAGAGGATGCGAAAAACAACCGGTTGTTGTTAAGACCGGATGGGGGAGCTAGCCTTGTATGGGTAATCGACTCCTTGAAGGGGCAACCAGGAGATGATAAGGGAGGCACCCTCCATTAGGAGCCGATAAGTGTCTTAAGATGCAAATGTCATGAGGCTTTATTTTCTCGAAGGAAATTTAGGCTTGTCATATTTGTGCGACAACTCAAGAGGCAATAATACAAAAAATAAAGATAAGACGAGATCAATGGGTCCATACATGAAAATGTAAGGACGTCCCGCGATTTCGTCAGCAAGACTAGCAATGTCATGGGGCTTTATTTTCGCAAGGATTTTTAGGCCTGTCATATTGTCGCAACAAAACTATCCCGCAGAGGCAAAAATACTAAAGAAATGATAAGGCAAGATCAATGGGTCATTACATGAAAGTGTAAAGACGTCCCGCGATTTTGTCGCAATGACAAGAGGTGGCACAAAGAAGACCTTTAACTAGGAAGGCAAAATAAGACCACATAAGACAAAAAGAAAAAAAGGAAATCTTGGAAGAAACCAAGATTTCCTTACTTGCGAAAAATTCAGCAAAGAACAATCGGCGAGATTGAGGCATAAACACATATCACTATTCGAAAATAACTTGCTTAATCTCTCATTTGAACGCAAATAACAAGAGGCAAGTATGGGAATGTATAGAATAAAAACATGTTATTTGTCTTCATATGATAGATTTACGCGCTCATAAAATGAAAGGTTGATAATATATTGACTAACTGTATTGCAAAAAAAAATAAAAAGAATTGTTCTTTTAACATGTGAAGAAAGGAACAACAAAGGTAGAGCTAATATTTGAAGATCCAAGAAATTCGCAAGAAAAGATTACAAAAATAGAAGATTAAAAGAAGGAATGTACAAATATTACAAAAAGAGAAAGAAGAAAAAAAAAGAATTATTTCTTGTTTGATTCTTCTTCTTCATTTTCTTCGTCTTCACCGATTCTTCTACTTCTTCACCTTCATCCGATTCCTCTTCTTCGCTAGCATCATTTGTCGAGAGATATCCAAAGAAGGCACATTCTCGTGGATTTCGTCAAGGAGACAAGGGTATGAAGAATGAGGAATGTTTGTTGTCATCGCAGACTGCCTTAATAGTCCGATTATGAAAAGAGAACGAAAGATCATTTTTGAAATTCGCTACGAATTTGTAGTTGCTTCTTCAATTTGGAATATTTGTCATTTCGAAGAGAGAAGTCCTTTCATGAAATGTTTTTCTCGATTCAAGTTCTTCAATTCTTTGCGAAATCTCTCCTCAGCCTCTGCGAACATTTGACAATGAATTAGCAACTTAATGACAGTTTCATAAAAAATAAACAGTAAAATAAAGAAGAATAATTAACAACCTTCTTTATCAGAAATCATATCCCTAATCAAGGCCGTATACTCAGCTTGAAGGCTAACGTTAACACCTAAATTATTTCTCCGCCAAGCGTCATCTAGAACCTTCGCAGCCCAAGCGAATTCATCGTCACCGTTTATGAGAAGAAGGAGCGAATTTGATTCTCTCTTTCGCTAAGTATAGAATTTTTTGCGATGGATTCATCCCTTTCAACTTGAACTTCAAGAAGAGTTTTTGGAATTTCGCTAATGCTTGAGCACCTTGACTAGCGATGCGATCTTTGTCATCTATAAGATCACTAATCTTCTTCCTTAAAGTATTAATTTTCTCTTTAGAACTAAGATACATACGTTTAAGTTCAGTTTAAGCCTAAACTAGATCTATGATCAATTTCTAAGAGGCGAAATTTGGATTGAAGTTCGTTTAGAGGAAGAGATTTAATCTTGTTATTTGAAAAACTATCCAAAGAATCGTTGAGATGAGCAAGAAGAGCATCATTATCCATAGGCTCAGGAAATGAGTGAAGAAGAATGGATTCATCAGAAAGGTTATAAACGTCTGCGAAAATGGTAAGTTAGATAAGGGAAGATAATGAGAGAACAAAACAAAGGAAAAATGGAAGAGTCTCATACCATAAAGTTGTTGATTGGCGCTTTGAAGACTAGATATCTTATTCTTCTGAGTAGAAGAATCAACTTCCAGTTGTTTGGTCTTATCGCGAAGAGTAGCAGTTTCACTTTCAAATTCTTCATTTCTCTTGCGAAGAGCAACAACTTCAGTTTCCAATTCTTCATTCTTCTTGCAAAGTTGAAGATTCTTCTTTTCAAGAATGATGCGCCTTTCCTCGAGATCTGAGGCAACAACAAAGGAAGCTCTCCCTGACTATAAAGGAAAGTAAAAAATTTATCAAGATATAACTTAAAATCGAAATTATGAAGAAATAAGGGAACAAAGACATACCAAGACACCAAGTGCATTTAGGAAGCTGGGGGTCACCGATCTGGAGACCCCATGAAGAGAATCATCACCTCTAGTAAAGGAGCATCACGTATACTCGCGAGAGCTTCGCACGTACTAGAAAGACAATTATCTCCAATTCCTTGCATGGAGTCAGAGAAGATGCTAGACAGTTGCGCCATATAAGATTCAGTTGGAGGATTCTCCTTTGCGAGAGAAATAACAACATCATCATTATCTTCATCAGAACTTTCGCTGGATTGAGGATTTGAAGGAAAAGAGGAATGGATCTTTCGTTTCTTAGAAGGTGGGGCAGTAGACTTCTCCTTGCGAAGAGAACCTTTACCTTTACCTTTGGTCTTCGCAACCTTAGGATTTTCCTCTTGTCCAACAACTCAAGCACTCAACCTTCGATTACCTAATGAAGATAAGAAACAGAGGCAACAATATTGTTAAAAATAATAAAGAAAAGTATTTCTTACTTCATCCGTGATCGAACTGAGGAGTGTTGCTAGGTACTCGCCTTAGCATTTCTTTTATAAATTTTCCTCAACTTGATAATCTAAAATTTCGCAAGATTAATAGGTATAAAAAGGAGTGAAGATTACAAATTGAGCGAAATTTAGAAGCATACCTCTTTTGCTTTCTCGGGCCAATTAAATACCCAAGGTCGATAATTGGCGAGATTCGCAGGAGCACATTTGAACTCGAAATATAAGGTCCATTCAAAAATAGTGGAAAGACGCACCATTTGTCATCTTTGGAATGACGAGAACGTTGTTCTTGCCGTAATGCCAATCGATATCCCGCATAAGTATTTTGTCGCGGGAATATTTTTCTTCTCTTCAAACGTGCACCCCAAATGAGTTCTATCGTTTTTCATGTTTATTATTTCATAATTTTCAAGAAACTCTCCACAGAATATTTTTCGAACGAATATCTCTAAGTCCTCAAATTTAGGATCTCGACTTCTTTGGGATAAAGAGATCCCCTACCAAAGACCACGGTTGGCGAACTCAAGCATTAAGCGGATACAATCCCCGCTTAATTGGTATATGGCTCGCGATAATTTCGCATGAGCAAGAATTTCATAAAACAAAGGAAGATCTGGGTCATAGAGAGGAATGGGAAGACCAGCGAGAATCTGACCTAGCGAAATTATGATTTTTTGATCATCACAATGATGATCAAAAACGTTTGGCGAGAGAATGGATTTAGATTCACGATTGGGAATAGTGGATAATATGAAACCCCTTCTCTTGCAAATCTTTCTGAACCTCTCTCCCAAAATAATTTCATATCTCGACCAACTTGAGGCATCTTTCGAGTATGGGAATGAAGAGAAGATTGAAGATCGAAGAAGTAAAAATAAGAAGATTTACAAGTGAGTAAACGGAAATTACTTTGAGAGATGTTGAAGAAAAGCGTAAAAAACTAGAAGGAAAGTAAAAAAGAGGAAGAGAGGAGTAAGGAAAGTATATATAGAGAGAAGATTTCTAAAAGGCAAACACATTTAATGTGAAGAGTAGACATGAACGGTTGAAAAAGCAGCTGAAAAGACGTGTCAAGAAATGGATGGAGGAAGAGATACGTGTAATAAATTTTGTGTAAAAGTACCTAATCAAGTCAAACAGATAAGTATGAAAAAATGAACAACAAGCGGTGACTTTGAAAGTATTAGTTCTCATGACATTCTCCCATTCAGCAGAGAAGACATGAGAAGAGGCAAGATGTAGATCGTAATATTGCAACACCAAGATCCTTGCGAAATCCATAAACGACACACTCGCGAAAATATCGCAGATGGATAATATAAATGACGCGATTTGATGACGACAGCTTTGAACACGAGAAAGATGTGAAGACCTAGCGAGATTTAGAGTGTTGCGAGATTTAACATTTGTACACTCGCAAGTCGATCCGAAAATAAATGACAAACTTAGTCGTCAACCACTATGTAATGTCCTATATAAAGAGTCGAATAGGCTTAAGAGAGAGGGAGATCTTTTTCGAGTGAGGAGCAAGCTATTAAGAGAGAGAAAGTTTAGAGCGGTTGTAAAGTCCTTTGCTTATTTTCCTTTCCATCTTGTAATATCAGTGAGTTTTAATCAATAAAGAATATAATTGTTCATCTTAAAATGGCTTAATTGTGTGAATTCTTATGAGGGGTGTAGTGTGGGATTTCCTGCTACTACAACTAATACTAAAGAAGAAGAAAAAAGAAAAAACAGGCTACAATACTAAATAAATTTCAGCATTATATGTAGCAGCTTTATCCACTCTATCAAGAAAAAGGAGAGAGCAAGGTGGATACTATGTTTCAGATAAGGATATTTCATAAGTATGGCGGAATCAATATTTTGTGTTACGTATAGTTTTGGGATATCGGAGAAAACTTTAAGGAGACAAAGGCTACTAACAATAAATAACGCATATCAATTTTCATGAATTCATTTAAATGCAGTTACGACGGTGGTATAGATTGTTGGTTCGAATTGTAGATTAAACATACAAAACCTTCGGGCAAAAGAATATTGTAATTGATTAATTATTCCAAAGGAAATTTAGAGAGTTTCAAAATTCTATTTTTTTTAAATAGTGCAAAAAAAGATTTGTGAGTTTTTATTAAAATGAAATCCAAATTCATTTTTAGTTTAAAATTGTGCAATTTTTTTATTTTTTGTGAATTTTTATTAAATGCAATCCAAATTAATTTTAGATATTTCTTCGATTTTCCTATTGTGATTTAAAAATTTCCATTATAACTCGGCACTAAATTGTGTTACGCTCTTGAATTAATGCTATCACTGAATTTGCATTATGCTTCAAAAAAAGAAGAAGCTGAATTTGTATTAGCATTAGCACTGAAATCTTTCTCTCTGTGATTGTAATCTTAAATACTTACCGGTATTCATACTGTGAGCTAGTCTCCATATCCCGTTAGACGTGCACAATAGACATGCTGTCATTTTCAAGTCCGGTAAAAATCATGCTAGGTAGTATTCGATGTAAGGTGGTGATGATGCTGTTTGACTTGTTTTTTGATCATTGTAAGACTCGAGGGATTAATAATTTTGCTTCTCATTTTATGCTAATCAGTAATAATCGATGTTTTGAGAACCGAACCAGGCACCAAACCGGCAAAATTACTGGGTAAGGGTTCAACCAATGGTTTACTGGGCCAAATATATAAAAAGCTATTCCTTCTGGCCCATTTTGTTTCTTAAGCATTTCCTCACAAAATTTATGTTCTGAGCAGTTGTTGGTTGCTCAAGGTTCGGTCCTTCTAACCCTAGTTAGCAATTCGGGGTACGGGTAGTAGTTCGGGACGGTATACGTACGGGAATTATACGGATTCTCATAGGTCGGATTCGGTCAAAAATCCGGTCAACGGTTCGTTGTTCGGACAGTAGTTCGGAACGGCATATGTACGTGCATATTCGTTTTATAAATGTGAGTTCAAGACTTAAAATTCGGCTTACATATATGATAAATTGATAAGTATTATGACCTTATTACGAGACTAATTTTATTTGTATATGATTTATAAGATGGAAAAAAATATTTTAGCGTGATTATTTAACAAGAAGTAAACAATTTAATCGCATAAATGTATTATAAAACGAGTTTATAGACTTTTAAACAAAAATTAACACATAAAACACTGGTTAAACAACTATCAATAGAAAATTTTAACTAAACAATTGTATTTAAATATAAAGTATATCCAAAATCAAACAAAAATCAATCAACAGAACTCGGCGAGAGAGAGTTACCCATGGGAGAGCGAGGTCGGGCGCGAACTAGGTTCGAGTTCTAGTTCTAAATATCATTCGCATTCTGTCAGTTCGGATACGTTCGCGAATCATTCGTGTGGTCCATATAATCCGCGAACTAGGTTCGGAGTTCAAATAGTTCGGAAATATCATTCGGATTCGGTCAATTCGGATACGTTCGCGAATCATTCGAGAATAATTCGGAGAATTACTAACTATGCTTCTAACAGTGAAGAGTTTTCTCGAAATATTGAGATTTTTCCTTCCAATTTTCAAGAGCAGGCAAAATGTAATACTAAGTATCGTACTGTAGGTACAATTAGAGACAAAGCAATTTTATCTTTTCACAAAGATTTATCCCGTAGTGTTTAATAAACAAGGTTTTGCCAACAATTCGAAGCAGTTGGGCACGTAGTGGCAACATCTTTGTTAACATGACCAGAAAACATCTTTGTTAACATATAAAGTTGCTTTTGTCTCTGATTACCTAGTTTCTTTTTGGTAGACAAAAAAAGAAAAAAGTTTGAGACCATAACCCCTTTTAGTGTAATTCAACAACCAGAGTTTTTTTTTTTTTTTTTTTTTTTTTTATCAGAAGACAAGATTATATAAGATAAGAGAATGTACAAGGGGCTCTACTAGAAGTAGAGAAGAAAAGTAAAACAAATAGAAAATTTACAGAAAAATTGCATCCCAATTAGTGAGGACAGAATTTGCAAAGTTCAAGTGTACTCTATGTCCGGATGCAGCAGCCCATTCCAACACTAATGATTTAGCTTCAACTCCCAGTTCAGCATCCGTCTTGAACTGATGCTTTTCTTCAAACGTACGGCAGTTCCTTTTGTTCCAGATTGTACTGACAACTGCGGCAGGTATGAGACTCCAAATATAGTTTCCAGATCTTGACAAATGCGAATGATGCCAGAGATCAGCCAACATTTTCATAGAATTAGGAACCACCCATGCCCAACAGTTGGGGATTATTGCTAACCAGATATAGTGAGAAATTTTACAGTGAAGGAATAGATGTTCTTGTGTCTCAATGCCATTTCCACATAGTATACAACAGTTATGCAGAGTCAATACCTTTACGCTGTAAAATATCCATAGTATTCAGTCATGCACTAAACACCACATCAGGAAGTTTATTTTGGGAGGGATTGCATGCTTCCATATGAAATGATGGGGGAAGGAATCTAAACCAACTGAAGCTACCAATTTGGTGTATAATGTCTTGACAGAAAAGACTCCAGAACTGTGCAAAGACCACCTTCTCGTGTCGGGCAGAGAATCCAATATAGGGGCGAGTCACCAATGATTAGTAGCAGTTCAGTTCAGTGTTGGAGAGATTTCTTTTAAAGTTAAACTTCCAACTGCCATCAACTGTAACCATATCTGCAACTGTTGTATTTTTCTCCCTGGATAACTTATGAAGCATGGGTAAAACAGATGCCAAAGGAGCCTGTCCTGCCCATAAATCATTCCAAAAGGAAATACGAGTACCCGAGTGTAGATTGAGTATAGAATTTTCACTAACCAGATGTGCATTTTCCGCTATCACTCTCCAACAAGAAATGCCGTAAGTTTGCTTTGGGATTTGAGGGATCCACTAAGAGAAGTCACTGCCATATTTATCTACAATGATCCTATACCAGAGTTTATTCTTCTACTCCGAATCTCCAGCACCACTTAGCTAGCATAGCTTGATTCATTAATTTGAGATTGCAGACACCCAATCCACCTCTCTCTTTAGTTGCGCGAACCAAATTCCAGTTGACAAGATGTGAAGTCTTCGAACCCGCATTAAACTCCCATAGAAAATTTCTCATTTTCTTTTCCAAGATTTTGATGATAGAGATAGGAGCTCTGAACAACCAGAGTTTTAAACAAATATGACAAACAAAACAATCCTTGCATCACAAATATAAATAGGAAGATGAGAGGGCTAATCATAATGCCTTCTCAATAACATCGTCCTATGGAGTACCAACCTGTCGAGGATGAACTGTGTACCTATTTGAATTTTCTCCCATAGCTTCCAATGATACAAAGGCATTTACGTGAGCAATTACCTCAATAGCTCTGAAATCATCCGTGGATGCTTCATTGGAAATCATCTTCAAAACTGTTGTTTTCGTGTCATAACTATATAGCACAGATTCAGCATATAAGAATATGATTTCTCCTTTCTTTGTAAGTAAAATCGGCTGAAAGTTCCTTCCATTTCATGAGAATCTACTACAGCCTCGTAATCTATATCACACTCCCTACGCCAGGTCTCCTTCGATTCGCTACTTTCCATCAACGACCAGATTTCTATACGTAATGTATCCAAATAAAGACACAAATGCCTTCCAAGTGCTACAAGCCCGGACCTATCTTTTTTTGCGTTTTGTAATAGATGGAATCGCAGAAGAGTAGGGAGATGTATCAATCGAAACTCCTCATCAGCTAAGTCAAACGCTACAACTTTGCCGTTCGAAATCCAATAAATAGCATCATTTGCATAGGTACCACTACCCTTTATCCTCATCGTCTCCAGTCGATAGGAAACTCTACCTATGGCTCTCCACCCGCAACCACTGCCAAGTGTGTATACTTGGACATTTCCTTGGTCATATTTGAGGTAATGGATTCTAACAACCTTGTATTCATTGGTTGACCTAACATACCCAAATCCACATGCTATATCCTCATACCCACGAAGTAGTCCTCTTCCTGGAAGAAGAGTATCAATGTCGTTTTCCTCTACAACTAGTTGAGGAAGATACACATATTCTCTGGTAAGGGGATTACATATATAGATGGGATCTAAAACTAAATTGTGGAGTTGAAATGTGCAAACCAAACCATTGCAGGAGCCGGCTAAATGATCAAAGAAACGATTACTATGCATAGGGGGATGATAGACCCTTTTTAGATTTTGATTGAAAATGTATTTCTCATCACTTACTTGTCCTCCATGGTAAAGTAAAGTTGTGAAGCCCGCCGGACGTTTAATGAGACAGGCAAAAAAGAGACATGAATCCACCTTAGCAGCAGCTAGATTACCGTTGTCGTCGACGTCACTACCATGGAGATGGTTAAGCTGGCGTGTGAGATGCATATCAGTAAATTTACTTCCGCGGATGAGAGTTTCCCATCTTTTGCAAACTAATTTGCACTCTAAAACAGATTCTGCTGGAACCCGAGAGACGATTTCTTGGACGATATCCGAAGGAAGAGACTCCATTGATCTTTTTTATCACTGAGAAATGCTAGAAACTTGAAATACTGCACTGATTGGGAAAATCGAGCTTAGTCTAAACCAAGGGCAACTGAATTGAGACTTAGATCTAAAAATTGGGGCAAAAAAGGAGCTGCAAGTGAAAAGGAGAAACTGCGGGAATGAAAAAAAAAAAGTGAGAGAGAAAAACCGGGGTAGAAAAGAGTTGTGGTTCGAATATTAGTGCGAATATTCCTCTAAGGGTCATGATTACCAGTAATACCAGATACATCAATCAAAGAGCCATCTGCTTTTGCCACGATTATATTTGACACTTGGGGTGAGCATGGGCCGGTATAGACCGGTTTTCACCCCATTTGCATTTGCATCCAATACATTACGGATTTCAAATTTGACATCCGCATCCAATCCAACATTCAACGGATTTGCATCCAATGGATACAAGGATGGACGGATTGGATGCAGATAATCAAATGGATTTGCTTTAGTTTAATTTTACAATAAAGAAAATAAATCCAACACAAATGACTCCTTATAAAACCTACATATCCTATATATATGTATACAAATATAAAACTGCCATGTGCAACACCCCAAGCAAACACCTTAGGAATTCCTAAATTATCCATAGTATTTTCTAGAACTATATAAATGGTCTTAATTTAACGGATATGGATGTCAAACGGATTTTCAATTTTGCATCCGGACCCGATCCGTAATCTGTTGAATTTCAAAAATTTCATCCGCATCCAACCCATTAACAAACGGTCCGGGCATCCATCCACAAAAGAACGGTTGGTCCCAGTTAAATCCGCAGATGACGGGCCAAATGCTCATCCATATTTAACAATGTGGGATTAAGGTTCAAGTGTCAAATGCCTTTTAATAACCCCTGTCATTTGAAATGACTAAACATCAGCACGACCACCATCTATGCTCGAAAGTCACTGAGTATTATTTTCGTGCATTATTGAAGTTTAGTTTTAGAGGACACAAGTACCGTGCAGTCATACAAAAAAATATTACCTCTCCGACAATAACTAATCACTTCTAAGACTTCGTGCCTTCTGCTCTCTATATAAAGGAGTAAAGGAGGATACAGATAACTAGCAAAATGAATGGATTGCAAATTTCAAAGTAAAGGGAACTCGTTATGAGCCTATTAAGCGTTCAACTTGTTTAAATTACTATCCACATGTCTTAAAATATTGGAGAAAACTGAAAATATAGATAGTCTTGCAGCATGTATGGTGGTTATGAAGCCTATGAGATGGTTGTTATGTCATCAACCTCTAAACGGTTCCGATAAAAGGGCATCAAAACCTAGTAAAAAACACTGCAAAAGATGCATCACAGTGCACATTATCACTTTTCACCCAAGGTACAGGATCGATTCTTTGCTTTGGGCACTATTCAAAACACAAAATTGGTCAAAAAGACCAAAATCAACAATTCTTGGGTGAAAAAGACACTTAAGTTTTGATACTGTTTAAATAGCCAAAAATTAAAAAAATACTGTTTAAATGGACAAAAATTTAAAAATAAGCAGGATGTAACCAGTTTCATCCCTGGTCCATTTTCAAATATTTTTTCTTATTTTTATTTTACACAGATGCATCCAGTTTCATCCTTGCTATTTTTTAAGTATAAGCCAGGATGAATCCAGTTTCATCCTTGCTATTTTTTTTTGGCTATTTCACCCGTACTTTTTTTTACTTGTCCATTTGAACCGTGTTTTAAATTTTTTTGGACAAATGATCCATTTTCTCTATTCAAAATTGAAGGAACCGTTCCTCGAGTTTTTACTTATCCTTATGAATTAAAAATGAAAACCTCTGATATGTATGTTTATAGAAATGACTAAAGTACGCTTATGTTATTTAAATTTAATTTTTAATTTTTAATTTTGATTTAATTCTTTTCTTAAATATTTTCTTTTTGTTTCTGATTTTTTTATTAGGTTCGATTTGGCTGGTTGTTTTTGGTTCTTTTTGCCAACTGAACCTTAACCCGTTCTTTATATGCGAAAAACAGACTGATGCTCAGCGAGGAAAAAAACCAAACGGAACCTCAATATATTCTTCATATTTGAAAGTTTAATTGAGGTTTGCCTAGGAAAAAATTCAACCAAATTTGGGTTCCGATGAGAAAAAAATTAGTTGAACCTCGATCTAATCTTCACATACGGTGAATAGATTTTTTTTTTTTTGTAAAATTCGGCTAGGAAATATATATATAACGAACACCTCACCGAACTTATGTTTGGCTATGAAAGAAAAATTAACTTAGACGAACTTCAATTTATTTTTCGCATATATACAGATTAACGTTCGACCAGGAAACAACTTAGCCGAATCCAACCTAATAAAAACAGTTTCAAAAAAAAAGTAAAATAAAAAATTAAATTAAATAATAATTTAAATAAGTAAATATACACTTTAGTCATTTGCTCTTACTATCCATTATCCTTAAACAATGGATGACCTAATAACTTAATGGTCCCCGCAAAAAAAACCCATGATGCCAAAAAAAACCGTTCAAGATAGAGATACTGTATAAGAGATCGGGCTCAACATTGAAAATTTTGACCTCTCGAGCGAAAATTTAAAAGCATGCCCCAAATCTGTACATTATTGCACGTAACATTTATCAACACCGTCGGGATCACTATAGTACAGTGGGAAAGTCACCCAGTGATTATACCAATGACCTGATAAATATACAGTTGCAAACAGAGCTGCACAGGAACCGGACCGGACCCAAAGAAGGGGGCACAAGGAACGGTACTAGATGTAAGAACCGGTTGTATAAGGATATATGTACCGATTCTAAACCTATTCCCGCAGTACTAGTGCCTGAAAACCCAGTACATTTAAGCCCTTGATCTTTTGATTAGATGTTAATCGTAGCAATCGATCCTAGGTATACACAGCCATCTTATCTATCGAGTTTTATCACTCATCATTCTTTTTTTCCTTCTTTTCTCTGAAGAACATCGAGTCTCTGCTCTCTATCACCATCTCCGGGTATCGTTAGCTTCTTCTTCTTCACCACCACCACCATCGGTGAAGGAGGAGATGACTGGATAAAATGGACAAAAGACAAGGCAGATTTGATGGTTAACTTGAATGGGATTTAAATTGAGATGGAAAAATTGAAGCTTGTAATGAAATAATAGACGAGTTTCGTAATTAGAGCAATATAATACGTTTTAGCCGAGTCAGCTTAGTTACGATACGATTACTAAATACTCAGCCAAGCCGAGAGTTTACGAGTTACTCGCCGAGTCAAAGCCTAATCGACCCGAGCCAGTCTGAGCCGAGTTGGTCAGAGTCACGGATCCTAAATCTCGTGACTTTTTTTCTTCTTGTTTTATCTCTGCATAAGTCTTTTATATTTTTAGAAGATATCTGTTTATAGTGAAGATTACAAAGCATTTATAATGGAAAATAAACTTAATTTCGAAAAAAATTTATATTGTCGTAATTAATTATTATCAGTCACTAATTGACAAGAAATCAGGAAGGAATCCAAATACGGAAGGCATGTTAATTAGGATTTTTTAATTAGTATTTGTTAATGATTTGGACGGAAAAATAATTAACTGACAAGAAATAAACTAAATATGGTTAGTATATCAGTTATGTTAACATTCTAAATGAAATAGAGCATAAGTAAAAGACTAACCGAGTATTTCCGAGTTACTCGGTGAGGATCAGTGAGGAATCGGTCCGGGACGATCCCCGAGTCGTACTACTTTGAATTAAAGTATTAGAATGGGTTTTGGGTAGATTTCGATTTGATTTTGGTTTTGTAATTAGAGTCTGAGAATGGGTTTCTGTAGATCTGATGCTGAGATTGAATTGGATTGATGGTGAATTTTAGCTTGTTCTTGAGTTCAAGCAGTTGTTGCATGAAAAAGGTGTTGGTGGGTGTTTATAGGTTTAAGTTTTTTTTTTTGAGAAGGTGATGATTAAGGCTGGGTTTGGTAATGCTTTTATTTTTCCAAAAGCACTTTTAAAACCTATATATGTCAATAATTTTTGAAATTGGTGTTTGGTAAAAAAAACAAAGTGCTTTTCGTCCAAAACACTTCCCAAATTCCTCAATTTTCAAAAGCTGGGGAGGAGGAGCTTTTAAAAGCTACAAAAGCATAAGCTTTGGTCCCACCAAAATATAATGCTTGATTTATCCTTTTTGTCCCTATTTTATTTTATAAATGACAAAAATTACCCTTAAATATATATACAATCAATTTTTTATTTATTTTATTTTATTTTATAAATAATATTATATTTTATTTCCAAACTATTTAATGATACCATTTCATTTAATTTATCAAAAATAAAAATAAAAATAAAAACAAATATTAAATAATTATTTAATTTTAGTTTGATTTTTTGTTTGAAAATTATATATATGTTGTAGGAGAAATATAGAGAATAAAGAGATCTTAGATATCAATGTAGTATTACATAGGAATAGCCTCTATTTATAGGCTAGCGTATCAACCCTGGTTACATATAGATGGCCGCACACTGGGCCAAAGGCCCTACAACACTCCCCCTTGTGCGGTCCATTAGTAGTGCTTCATATGTAGTGCTTCACATATAATGCTTCATATAATGCTTCCGAAAGCGCTTCGTATATAGCTCTTCGTATCTAGTTTCTCTCTCGATGATCACTGTATCTAAGTCTATTGCCTCATTAAAACCTCGCCAGGAAAACCCAGAGGGACAAAACTTGAACTAAGGAAAAATAGTACGATATTAAGAAAACTTAGAACAGAGTTGGACTCGCATATGTTGCCTCGTTAAAACCTTGACAAGGAAAAACCTAGTGGGGTAAAACCTTGACGAAGGGAAAAGAGTACAACGCGATTAAATTCGGAAGTATGCCTTTGTTGGATACTCATACATAACATCTTATATATGTCTATATATGATTGATGAACACCTAGTACTGATACGCAATAGTATTATCAATACTACTAGTTGACTTGTTCCGAAAAACTGTTGGCGTGTAATCCTTGCTTTGTTGTGCTGATTCCGCATTGGTTTCACTTGACAAACTATCGAAGTTTCGCTTTCTTTGATTTCGATATTGTTCAGCAAGCAACTGCAGTGTCTTCGCCATTTATCATGTAGTTGGTGTAGTTATGGTTGCCTCGCTAAAACCTTGCTGAGTAACAAAAACCCTGTGGGAAAAACTAATCTCGATCGAACGAAAAAAGAGTACAACACAGCTTCACATTTCAGAGTCAAATATGTCGACATCATATCCTTGGATCCTCCCCCTGATTTCGGCATCTCCCCCTGATTACTTTCGCAGTTGTTCCAGATGTTCCTTCAACCATGTACTTTTCAAATCGAATATCAGAATGACTTAGAAAATAATCTACCATATCTCCCCTTGATTACTTCCGTTTGAGAAGAGATTATTATTCCTTCATAATCAATAAATTTTGGATCGCACTTTCATAAGCATTCCTTTTTATGTCTTTGTAGGGATAAAACAAATTTATGTCAATTGTTACTTTTAAGTACATGATTACATTCACTTTACCATTCCAATGACTTTGCGTTGGCGCTAAGCTATATCTAGCTAACAAGTTCCATGAGGATGTAAAATTTAATCGAGTATATTACTATACTAAGTACAACAATGCGTATATTGTACTTAGATATGGGAATTTCATCCCCAACACATCTTCGTCATCTTCCTTTAGACTAAATGGTCACTTACTTACATTTGAACCTCGACTAATCATGGGAGTGCTATGTGGATGCATGTCTTTATTAAATTTCCCGACAACTTTAAACATATGCAACCGGTGGAATAATATACCACAAGCTCAAGATTCGGTCGAGCTTTCCCGCATTATTCATCTCAAAATTCGGATTTAAAATAGCTTTTAAGGCCTCTTATTACATCAAGAATACCCATTATGTCTATACTATCGACATCGATAGCTACAATCCCAAATCGTGAACTTTCTTGTGAATACACAAGAAAAATAACTTACTTGTCTATCCCCTCCAAATCAAATAGCCACTTAGACGAGTATACCACATCCGTCTGATTGCTTCAATCTATAAGTGGGCGTTCTATCTAACTGTGAATACACTCTGTGGTTTAGAGTCATTTGATTTGGGAAACAAAAGGCTATCAAGTACTTTTGTAAATATCTGTTATCTCTTGGTTCTTCCAGAGATATTTAACAACCACATACATATGCTGCATTTCAAGTCCTTTTGAAATTACCAAGATAATAAGTCGCGAAACGCTATAACGTTCATTAAAAGAGAATAATTCCAGTGCATTGTGAAAAACCTCGCGCCACAAGGCGAGTCTTTATACATTCCGACTTCATTATTCTCACTGCGCTTTGTGACAAATAATCATGTATGTCCAATAGGCTTTACACTTGGTTGGTTAGCACTACCACACCAAATACCTATATATTTGTCAAAGAATCAAATTCTACCTGGATTGTGTAGGCCAAATATGCTCTTTGCTGAAATTAAGCAACAAATAGCTTTGTTCGATCTCATCTTTCTCTATTTCCTTAAGCAAGTGTATATGAAATTAATCATCAATATGCTCGCATGATCTTTCCATTGACTCGTGCGCATTCTCATAATCCACTTGGGATGTTATCGTTCTGTGGAATCATTAAACTTCGGAGCGTCCTCCAGTTTGATTCATGGACATATTCATAGACAATCTTATGAGATGATTTCTGATGATACAAATAAGTTGTGCCTTCCTCACCTACCTCCTTTCAAGGTGAGGATTGATCGAACCAAGTGGTCTCTCCAACTTCCTATATGGAGCCACGACCTCAACCACACTTCCACTAAGTGTAGTTGCAACACCTTAGTCTATGGTGTATATCCCTTATTGAGGATTTGTAACCTTGCGGTGTAGGTTTGCAAATGGGTATGTGTGATCTCATCACTTTAGCGACATCAATGTACATTCTCGAAAATCGATTATTTTTTTCACTTCACATTTACATTTGTGGAGTACAATAATCAATATGAGACACAAGTGGGAACACACCACGACAATTCCCGCTGCCCTTTAGAAAATACTTTTTCTTATCTCCCCTAACGACGGAAGACCGTCTCATTAAAGTGATAACCCGCAAATCTACCGGTAAGAGATCTCCCGCCAAAGGTTTTAAATGCTGGGATAATTGTTGGAAATTCTTGTCCAACATAATTACTTAATCATTTCGATGACCCATCATAGTACGATGTGGAGTCGTAAGGGCACATATATAGTGAAACCAAAAATGCGTAAGAACACAAAATGTCAGGCTTATATCCAGTTACCAACTGGTACGCAAAAATGGTTGACTAATTGTGGGTTCTTAATTGAATAAGTGAATATGAGTATAATATTGCATATCCCCCAAGCATTTTTAGGAAGGTTGTTACGCATAACCTATCCTTAGATACCATATGTAACCTTTGATGGTAGCCTCTGCGAGACCATGGGGTGAGGATGTTCTACACTGATCCTATTAAACATGCAATATTCATCAAGTCCTTTTGATATAAATATCTAGCATTGACAAGGTCGGTGAGCCTTTAAATTATATAATAAGTACTACGATTGTTTCAAAAACGCATAATTTCTTGTGAACAATAATTAATTCAACACTTCGAATCATCCACCAGAGCCATAAATCACTTGAATGGTCCGCATTCTGCATGGATATGTTCACAAATATCACCTTGTTTATTTTGAAAGAATGGGTTGTTTACCATTTGCATCTTAGGATGGTCTCAATCCTTTTTACTAAAGAATGACTTTGTAAAATGAGTTATATGCGTTATTACTTTAAAAGCATAATGGGTATTACTGTTGTTAAGTATACTATGTTTAAATGAGTTAAAATACTGATATTCAGGATTACTCTCTATCGACCTTTATTGGTAATCGAGATGTTGTTCTTTTGTAATCTTGTCCCTATATTGGTGACCCATCAATTTTCTGTCAAAAAATAAATAATTTGAGATGGTTTTACGGTTTTTAGTGCAAAAAGAATTTTAGGTTTGTAAATTTCAGTTTTAGCTGTAGAATTCATCTGAAACATGGAAAAATCATAGCAAATGGTTAATCTCCATAAATCTGAAAACTACTTTAGCCCTAGAATTCATCCGAAACATGGAAAAATCATAGCACAAATTCTAAAAGTTCCCTTGATGACAAAAAATGATAGATATCTCGGCACCCCTCTCTTCTTTG
This sequence comes from Papaver armeniacum, assembly GCA_023531295.1. Lineage (NCBI taxonomy): Eukaryota > Viridiplantae > Streptophyta > Magnoliopsida > Ranunculales > Papaveraceae > Papaver > Papaver armeniacum. Next base: position 70,329 of record JAJJWW010000621.1, read on the forward strand.
ATAAAAACATGAAAGAAATTTCGAGCCTCTTCTTCAAAAATATTATACAACTCTCGCTAGGTTGAAAGCAAAGCTTCTATCACAAGTGGGTCGGATAGTGGTAATCCAATCTATTCTCCAAGCATACCCAACATACCAAATGCAGGTTCTTTAACTTCCTAAAAAAATACAGGACTACCTAGATCGAATTCGAAGAGATTTTTGGTGGAACAAAGATGGCTCAAAAGGAAAAGGAGGTTATATAAAGGCGTGGATCAACATATGTGAACCAAAATCACAAGGGGGTCTGGGAATCAAAAATCCACACCAATTCAACATAGCTCTATTAACAAAGCTGGCTAGTCGGTTAATATCTGGAAAAAAAAATCAGATATGCCTTCATACTGTACTCAGTTGATCAAGAAGCTTTTACGCATATTTCAGCAGGTTCATATTGGGCTTCTTCGGCTTTTCATGCAGATGCGTTATTGAAGGATATTAAATGGTTAGAAAAATTATTATTATCAAGTGTTCCCATAACAACATACTTTAAATCACATGTAGATATAGTCAACAACAAAAAATGTGCGGATACCTCTTGGCAAGATGAAAATAAGATTGATGAACATCATTAATTGTTAGAAAACTTCCTCGAGCGAAAGCTAAAATTAGGTGTATATAAGTAGAGATCACAATACAGCGACGGGCAACATAACCAAAGAAGCGAAGATCAAAAGTCTAAAAAATGTGTCGATTTACAACAACAAGTTCGAAAACCTAGTATAATTTCAAATGTATAAGCAAGAAATTGCGAACTTTGTTGTACCATATCTCGTAATTAATATATCTAACCTCTCAATAAATAAATAAATAAAATTATTCATTGTCAACAAAATTTTCTAGGTAAACAGGCAAAATGCCACAAAATCGACCCCCATTTTGTGATTGTGCTCCGGATGTTAGGAAATAAGTCAAAATGCCCCAATCCGTTACTTTTGAGTTAAGTAGTCAAAATTGGGCATCTTGACCGGTCAATGGTGTTATGAAATTCCATTTTTATCCTTTCTATAAATTATTAAAAAGGGAAATGTATTAAGTTGATCACCGCCACCGCCACCGCCACCGCCACCGCCACCGCCACCGCCACCACCAAACGAACAACCACCACCAACGATGCCACCGCCACCACCACCACCACTGCCGCCGCCGCCACCACTACCACCAGATTAGCCACCACCACCGCCGCCACTACCACCACCACCACATGAACCCTGAATTTTAAACACTGAACCCTAAATTAGGAACCATGTATCCTGAAGGACAATTTCGTCTTTTTTTAACACGTGCGAAGTCATATGTGTGCAATTTTGACTACTTAACTCTCTCTAACGGAAAATCTAACGGTTTGGGGTGCATTATTTATATGTCCCTACTTTTAGAACCCAACAAATATATCCTTTCCCAAAATAAATATATCCCTACTAATTTTAAGAATTAAAATCCGGAATTATTAGATTACTGAAATACCCTCCCTATATATTTCACTTAATACTAGATCGGACATTAATTCTGCCCTTCTTCATTTTCGCCTCGGTTCAGTCTTCACTCACTCACTCTCGAAATCACCTCGAATTGATTGCTACTCGTTATCTCTCGAAGATCAACCAAAATCGGGTATTAATCAACTATCCGCTGCGTAAAATTGATTACTAGCCGTTATCTTCTTCTCTCGATAATCAATGCACCACGATCTACAAAAAAACCGAAAATAAACCGTATAATCAATCAAACGAAAAAAGAAACCGAACGATTTCACTTTCCTTTGCAGAAACCGAAAATAAAACATATAAATTAGGTTTCATCGTAAAACCTAACCGATTTCACTTTCCTTTCATCATCAACGTTTCATCATCAACAACATAATTGAACGATTTGAAGATTACAAAATTGAACGTAAAACCTAAATTTTGATGTTAGATTTAATTGATGCATGTATGTTTTGGTCTTGATTTTGTTAATGTAATGATTTTGAATGTTTGTATTTGGTTTGATTTTCACACTGCAATTTACTGATTAGGTTTGATTTTGGTCTTGTTTAGTTATTTTTTAGTTTTGGTTAGTGTTCTTGGGATATTTGTGTCAGGAAATGATATCTCGTCAAAACTGCAGTAGGTTATATATACTAATCATGTTGAAAATTGATATTTCTATTCAAACTTTAAGTATTGTTTTGCTCGATGCAAATTCGATCTACCGTTGATAAGTATTGATGGGTGAAAATGTGATTCAAGGAGTTTTAGATATTTTTGTATAAACTAAACAATTGTACTTGATCCAAACAAAAATTGGATAAACAAATAGCAGTTGATCCAATTTAGGGGATAAACAATAGCAGTTGATCCAGATAAAAAAAGGATAAACAATACAAGTTGATCCATTGTATGAAAATTTGTTCCATTGTGTTTCTAAAGGATTTTTAAATATTTTTTGTATCAACAACAGTAGTTTATCCAAAAAAAAATGGATCAACAGTAGAAGTTGATCCAATGTAGGGGATAAACAACAACAGTTGATCCAAGTAAAAATAGGATAAAAATAATAAAAGTTGATCCATTGTATGCAAATTTGTTCACCTGTTATGTGTTTATAAAGGAATTTAAGATATCTTTGCAAATTAAAGGGATCAAAAGAAGTTGATCAAATGCGGGGGATAAACAACAAAGGTTGATCCAAATAAAAAGGATAAACAAGAGTAGTTGATCCATAAAAAAAGATTTATTTGATGGGTATGTACATTTCTACTATGAAAATATGAATGCTAACTATAATAAGTGTTGAACTCAAGGTTGATAAGACATAATGCATAGAAGATCACCAAGGATAAAGAAGAAGCAAGATGAAAAGGGCACGAAAGAGATTGAGAAAGTTACAGAACCAAAAAGAAATGCGAAGAACAATAAGATAATTGAAGAAGAGGCAACAAGAAAGAGGAAGAACAAGAGTACAAATGAAGAAACACAAAGAAAGGTGAAACACAAGAAAATAGTTCATGAAGAACCGAGAAAGTTTTAATCGAAATCCAAGAAGAATCGATGATGATGATGAAGAGTTGGAAGAAGAGGAAAAAGATGCTAAAAATGGCAAACCAATAAAAGTAATCAAAGGAAATACAAAGAAAAGAAAGAGACAACAAGAAAGAGGAAGATGGCATTTGGGAATAAAGAAGCACAACAAAAGTTAAAGGCAAAACTCGGGGAAGATACCGAGGAAAAATCTGAATCGACCAAGAAGAAGCGCAAGGAGAATCGATGAAGATGAAAAGAAGAGGAAAAACAAGCAAAAAGAACAAACCGAAGAAAGTCCTCAAAGGTAAAAACATACATTGTGATATATATTTGTGATGGTATTATTACTACGTTACTTAAAACAAAATGAAAATGACTCGAGTTTCATGTATGCAGCAGGTGTCAAAGGAGAAAGAAATCACACTCAAAGAAGAACAACAAAGATCGAAACAAAAGAAGAAAGTTGAGGAAGAACCAGTAACAATCGAGAATCCGAAGAAGAAGGGCAAGAAGAATCGATGAAGATGACCGAGAATCTAAGAAGAGAAACAAATTGTAATATATGAAAAAAAAGGTAAAAGGGCAAACCAAGAAAGTCGTCAAAGGTAAATACATAGATCGTAATATTTGTGCTGCTATATATAACTATATTGTTTGAAATATTGAAAACAAAATGAAAATGATTGAGCTTCACGTATGCAATGTCAAGGGCGAAAGCAAAACCACAACAAAAGGAGAAAAACAAGAAGGTAGTTGAGGAAGAATCGAAGAATCGAATCGAGTCCGATGAAGAGGAGCAAGAAGAATCGATGGAGATGAAGAGGGCAACGAGAGCCAGAGCGCAAAGGTAAAAACATTGACTCTTTAATGGAAATATTATGTGTAAGCAATCATAGTTTTGGATCAATCGGGATCATGATCCAAGAATATTTGTAAACAACCACAGCTTGATCCAACATCACATTATGTGTAAAAATATGTGTAAAATATGACATAAGAGGTAGTTAAAGCATGAACCGTGATTACACATATTTATACGTCGCACTTCACTTTCCGGGGGCTACGCCTCGTGAAAATATATTATGGGTAGAATGCAAGAAAACAAAAGATTATTGTCAAAAATGAAAAGGAAAATGATTTGAGTTTCATGTATGCAGCCAAGTCGAGAGCAAAGGAACAAAGAATCAAAGGAGGTCTACAACCATTGGTGAAATGGGAATTTTCTATGCAAAAAGTTTGAAGTGGACGATGCAAATAACAAGAAGAAACCGAAACTTGCAAAAGCATCAAGGAATCTCCATATTGGGAATTAATCACCCCATTTTATGTAACAGTACACGAGTATGAGTGGTAAATGGATGAACAAGATTAATCTTGCAATGCAAATGCTATTGATGAGTGCATTTGATAAAAAAACCGTAAAGTTCAAATTTGGAGAAAACGAAGAGTGCTCTCCGGAAGCAAGAGATTTCGCTTTGATATTCAAGATGAGACGATCGATAGAGAGTGAAGAATTAAAGCAAAGAATCGAACCGAAGAAAGGGCTCGACTACAAATTAATTCTTAAATAAAAAGTTCGAGACGGAAAAACCAAAAGATTGTCCCGAACCAATATTGAAGGCCGAGGTTGTATACAAACCTAAAAATGCAACAAGATGAGTCCGATCCGAGCATTTTGTAAGACTTTTCGGTATGTGGTTATGCACGGTTTTCTTATTCCCAAATCTTTGGTATGACATCGTCCCAAAGAAATGGTTGCCTCATATCTTACCGATGGACAAAGTGTCATGGCCGGATCATGTGGTGGAATGTTTGATTTCGAACCGGCAAACAAGAAGAATAACCAATTAGCTATCGGTGGTCGCACAACTCTCCTAGTGGTAAGAAAAACGTTAATTTTGTAAAACTAAAATGTTTATTGTTGTAGAGAGTGAAATGCATACTATTGGATAAAACTAACATTGTTGTTTATATTATGCAAGTGTTGGTTCGCGAACATACCGATAAGTACATAACGAAAAGGGGAGGAATTTCAAAATTCAACTCCAAGATTCCTACGATGGAACCAAAGATGCATTGTGCAAGCAGCTTGCAAGTGACTTTGGCAACAAATTGAATAAGAAGGCAATTGATATGACTTGGTTCGACAAGACGGTAATTTTTTTACTATATTTATCTTTACTATTACAAAGGTACCATTTTTTAAGTGAATGGGGTCAACGCCAATGTTGATCCGGTTTTAGTGTCGTTTTTTGTGGATCAACAAAGGAAGTTGATCCATGTGAATGGGATCAACAACCAATGTTGATCCGGTTTTAGTGTGTACACTATTTCACTCCTCCAATTCTAAGTTTTTGTGGATCAACATTGAAGTTGATCCATGTGAATGGGATCAACAACCGGTGTTGATCCAGGTTTAGTGTGTACACTATTTCCAGCTCCTCCAATTTAAGTTTTTTGTGGATCAACAATGGAAGTTGATCCATGTGAATGGGATAAACAACCAATGTTGATCCACTTTTACTATCGCTTCTTTGTGGATAAACAATGGAAGTTGATCCATGTGAATGGGATCAACAACAAATGTTGATCCGCTTATACTAGCTACACTATTTTGACTTGTGTTGATCATGCTTCGCAGCTTCATCAAGACTTTGTTGATCGGTGTCTGCCGAGGAGAAATATTTAATTGACTATCGACATCCTGCAAGAGAACTGGAACAAGAGAGGACAAGGATAAAGGAGCTAGAGGAAGAAAACATCTTTCTTCACCGTGACAAGTATGAGATTCATTACATGTTGACAAGGTTGAAATTAAAAAGTTTGTCCAGAAAGCACGTTATTCTTGAGAGAGTTGTATGAGAGGAACAAGGACAAAATAGAGTTGCAAGTGGAGAGAACAAGAGCGACTTGCCGACATTGACAAGAACATAGACAAATGGCGGGAGAGGAAAATATTTATCAGAATCACCGAATAGGAATAAACCGCGTATACATGGAAGGAATTTGAAGGTTTGGAATTTGAAGAATTGTTCACACGTAAGCAACAACAAGGAGAATCATCTGGGGCAAGGAAATCAACATGAAATGAACTCGCGGCGAATGATCAACCAACAGATGGGAATCAAACTAGAGTAAACAGTGGAAGTCAAGTTTCAAAGTGGGTGTGAACAATGAAGACACTCAAGAAATGAACGATTCTTTGGGAACTCGTAGTACTTTGGTAACTCAAGAAGGCTTTAATGAAGGAAGAAAACTAAGGCAAGCCGATGATTTAGGGAGCTCAATACTGTTGTTGAAAACAATGCAGAGCTTGATTCACTGTTGAAAACATTGCAAAATCTGTTTGGAATAGTAGAAGAGAAAGATGGCATACCAATGGAAGAGAAGAGCCCGTCCGTAGAGAAGAAGAATGATGACATACAAATGGAAATGGTTGTGCTTGACACTCCTCCACTTTCAGCAATAAAACCAGACGAATGGGTATGTGCATCCAAGTAGCATGCCGAGTTTCGGTGCAATAATGGAGGAGGTACATAGCATAACACAAGAAACAAAAGAAACAAAAGAGGTTGAAGAGCAAAGTGAAGAGGATGACAATACATTAGAGCTGAAATACGCGCAGGTTGAATAAATTGTTTAATTTGGAAACAGTTGAGGAGCAAATCAAGAGGAAACCGAATCGAGGAACATCGTCGGCTTCTCTTGTTAAACGGGTGAAGAAGGGAGAAAGGCCAAAGAGAAAAACCATATAAACTTCGAAGTCGAAGTCAAACACCTACCGCTAAGCGTGAAGGAGACAAAGGAAAGGTGGAAAAGGAAAAAAGAAGGAAATACAAATAATTGACCTCGACACTATCGACAAACCAAATTGATAACACACACCTCGTAAGCCAAAAACCGTTGAAGCCAAAAACTAAAATTGTGGAAGAAAATGAATGACAATAAAAGAAGTCATCGAGCCATTATTTGAGAATGCAACCGAATGGTATGTAATAACATATTCAAAGTCAAACACCTCGCTTAACATAGTTTTTTTTTTTAAGTTATGCTAGCTCTTTTTAATAACATATTCATTTGTTGGTTATTTTGCAACGACAAAGCTTACGTTTTTTATTTCGCAATCAAGATTTCAAGTAGTTATCATTGGGAAGTACATACAAGTGTCTACCGAATAATCAAAACATTCACGCCGAGATTGTTGATTACTACACCAACATGCCGAAATCAAAGATGGATTCGCCGTATAAACCAGGACACAAGAACCACGTCATTCTCTCAACAAATGATTATGTAAGTAACCGGGATAAATCTTTGTTTGTTTTGTATGTCAACAACAATTGTTGATCCAAAATAAGTTGGATCAACATCCATTGTTGATCCAGATAGGTTGGATCAACAACAATTATTGATCCAAAATAAGTTAGTCCGATTATGAATGAATATTACCGGTATGTATAGCTTGAGGAGTTAAATTGCAAATACGATATGTTGTTCTCTCGTTACGATATCACAGCTTGCATTTTATTTTTGTTGACAAACTAATATATTCAAAAAAATATTGCAAACTAATATATTTGAAAAAAATATTGATACAAACGATATTGGGGATCGTATTAGCCACGAAAAAATGGAAAAGGTGGAGAGATGTGGGATTCCTAAAAGCCGAGGAACAAGCATATTGTGGAATGTTGAAGACACATACCTCATTGTACCAATGTGCTTGACTCGACAAGGACGGTGTTGGATACCATTGGGTGGTGCTAGCATTGGTAAAAGGAAAATGGATAGTGTACAACTCGCAAGGCGAAACGCAGACTTACAATTGGCAATATATGGTGATGATAGTACCGTGACTCAATGGTCAATGAAATGGGACACAAAGATCCAGAGACAAGTGGTGAAATACAGTATAAGCTTTTCATCATTGACCGTATCAAAGACAAGACTGTTGATCGTGCATTGCACACTTGCATGTACATGAAGAATTTGGTGAAGCGTGGAAACCGTGAACACCTAAATGAAATCGCTAACTTAGATGAGAAGTTGAACAAGAAGCGAGTGAAGATTGCAGCAAGAATCTTGTCGGAAATGGGTTCATGGAAGAAACCGGAACAACTTCCTGATTCAAACCTACTCGACTCTATTCAAGAAAAAATCCAATTGCAAGACTCCGTTGAACCAAAAGAGTTGAAGTTGAACAAAGAATGAACCATTAGACCGAGCTTGATCTCATAGTCCTTGCTCATGGTCTCAAAGAAAATCTAACTGTAGTTTTAAACATACTTATCTTAGTAAGTAAATCTTAATGATGTAGGTCTCGATTATGAATGAATTATTATGAATGAATTTTCATGAATTATTATGAATGTCTTAAATTTATATAAGTCTAATTATGAATGAATGTTACAGAATGTATAGCTTGAGGATTTTGCTAGTAAATACAGATAGAACCATGCAATTTTTTTGTTTGTTTTGTGTGTAAACAACCAATGTTGATCCAAAATAAGTTGGATAAACAACCATTGTTGATCCAGCTTAAGTTGGATAAACAAACACCGTTGATCCAAATAAGTTGGTCTCGATTATGAATGAATGTTACATGTATGCATAGCTTGGGAGTTTACTAGAAAATACAATTGGGACAATGCAAATTTTCTGCTTGTTTTGTGTGTCAACGGTCATTGTTGATCCAAGGAACAATGTTTCCACACTATAGTAAACAACCATTGTTGATCCATTTTAGTTGGATCAACAATGGAAGTTGATACCATTTGTAAAAGTATGTTTTCTCAGTAAAATAAATAAAGATGTAACCCAAAACTCGACATATACTTGAGAAAAAAAGAATAAAATTCATAACAACAAACTAAGAGTGTATATCATTTAAAAAAATAACAATTGCAAACCAGTAAAAGCATAAAAAAGAAAAAGAAAACAGCCAACTAGTAAGAAACCTAAAACAAGTTGTTCAAAGAATATGAATAAAACCAAAAACTTCAGAACAACATCCTCTTCAAGAACTTGATCATCCGGGAATGAGACTCCTTGCAAACGTTGGTGCGCGAGGAGCCAAAGGAGCTCGCGACATGTTCGACTGCCAGAAAGGTGAGCATCCCACATTGGCCACACTTCCTCTTCTTACGCACCTTTTCACGACTACCCCTATACCTAACACCTTTAGGCCTTCCAGCCTTGTTCTCGACCGCCATTGGGAGGCAAAACATACCCCTTTTTATTAATTCCGTGGAGGCTTCTCGAGTCCTAATAGGATATATGGGTCGAGAGTACAACCTTCTACGGAGTCGAAGTATAGTAAGGGCTAATGTATTTGTATGGTTCATCATTTCCACCGCAACATGGCTTTCATTGCATGAGTGCAAGGAAAGCTATGTTTTTGCCACCATTTGCAGTCTGCAGGTCCCGGAATCCAAGTCGACAAGATGCTTTCCGTTGGAGAAATGATCTCAAATACTTTCTCACTTGATCTCCGAAACTTGTATGAACTAAATGCTTATCCTCTTGTTAAACCTTGCTTGCATACGAGGAGTAAGCCTTGTAGCCCACTTGTTAGACTCCAATAACCTCTTGTAATTTCGCTCCATTACCTTAGCACGAATACCATCGAGAAGCTCAATCACTGGAAGCGGCTTATCATGCTTAATAACATTGTTAAAACTCTCAAAGAATATTAGATGTGTTCTCACCCCACCTTTCTCCAGAATGCATGAGCAGCCCAATTCTCAAATGGAATCTTCATCATCCAAGAAACCACTGAATCCAACTTTAGATTACTCATACTCTTCGCAGCAGCATAAAATTTTTCCTTTGTTAATGCAGTGTAGCACTCTTCGAATAACTTGACTGCAGCTTTGTCTCCGCTCTTGCCCTTTGGAACCGGAATATTTCCTTTCATATGGTACAAACAAGAGGAATGGAAAGCATTTGGGAAGACTTTAGGAACATGCTTCAAAAGACCGATTCCACGATCTCGATAATGGTCGGTGGACGATCTCCACGAATAATATCTTTCAAATTAATTAAGAACCATTCCCAACTCTCACAATTTTCACAAGGAACAATTCCAAATGCAACCTGGATAGATTTCTACAAAAACCAAAAACAAAAACAAAAATAAGTGACCAAAGAACTAGTGTCAACAAAACAAAGTTGATCCATTTCGGTTGGATCAAAAGTCACAGCTTGATCCATTTCGCTTGGATCAACAAAGAGAAGTTGATTCAAAACAAAATATAGTTTTTGGATCAAAAGTCACAGCTTGATCCAATAAATCTGTGTAAGCAATGATGGTTTTGGATCAAAAGTCACGCTTGATCCATTTCAGTTGGATCAACAAAGGTTGATTCAAAACAAATTATAATTTTTGGATAAACAATCACAACTTGATCCAATAAACTGTAAAACAATCATAGTTCGGATCAATACTCATAGTTAATCAACAATCACAGCTTGATCCATGCTTGAACAATAAACATATGATGCAATAAGAGGTAGTTAAAGCATGAATTTCAATGCAAACCAAAAAGAAAGTAGTATAAAGTACCCTAAGCTACATATTGTATTATTAGACTCACCCGGGGGGCTACGCCCCGTGAAAGTTATATTCAATGTAGAATGTGACAAACCTATAATAAAAGCTACATTTATCAACAAAATGAATGCATAATAGTAAAAGGTTAAAAGTAAAAAAACATGGATACAAAATGAAAAAATAGTAAACGGTTAAAAGTCATACGTTGGTTACCGCTTTGCCGCAAGCAACCATAAGACCACCCTTGAACTTCCCAAAGCTGAGAAAGGTACAATCGATAAATAGCATCTGGACGACAAGTAATTGTTGAAACCGTTATGGAAGCTTCAAAAGCAAAAAAAACCTTTGAACTGACGCGTCACACTATCATACTCAAATTCACAACACTTCCAGGATTGCTTGTTCAATTGCATCTTTATACCAAACTAAGTCCGAATAGGACTTGACGCCATCACCCCAAAGAAATGTCTTGGTGAATTGTAAAACCGTGATATGCCCGACTATACGTGAGGTCAACTCCATATTCCATTCAGAGTAAATCTATAACATCAGCAGCAGTCTTCTTCTTCTTCGATGCTCGTAAATCATCTGACAATATATTCTTCATAAACGATTTTCTCATCCTAACTTTTGATGGATCCGAAGAAGCTAAACTACATGAATGCTCACGATATATCTCTTGCATTTAAATACACCATTTGATTTGGCGAGGAGAGAGGCGTGAAACCTCCAAGCGACAATTTTCCGTCTTTTGAACTTGCACTCCACAGTTGTATCGTACAAAGTCACTCTTAACTAATTTGTATTTGCGACCACTAAACATTTCATACTTTGTAACAGTAGTCCTTAACTTCCTCAATACCACCTTCAAACAACCGCCCTACTCCGCTTAAGATGTTGACCCAAGCATCGACTTCTTCGGGACCTTTTTGATCAAACACGCATCATCGCGACGCCTTCCACAAATGGCCTACCTCATCACTTGAAATACAACTTGATGATGACGAAGAAGCAAAGCAAATGTATGAAGAAGATGATGAAGAAATAGAATCAACACAAGTCCTTAACTGGATTTCAAACTTCACCAAGTCAATCCCTTGTGAGCCGCAGAGGAATGAAAACCTCAAATCCAAATCATGATTGATGACATTTGAAATCCCTTCTACAAAGTGTAACCAAAGAGAATGAGGTCTTCAGAACATAAGGCCACTTTTGTTTCACCACACTTATCATCTCCTTGACAAGGTAGTTGATGCCGAAACGGATGCGAGACAAACGATTGCAAAATTTGAACTCGTAACTACCATCTTTGGCCTCCGCAACAAACCATAACATATAGTGCTATTGTGAAATTTGGATCAACAAATACACTTGATCCAATAAAATATGATTAAATAAATCATAGTTTTGAATCAAAAATCACAGTTGATCCAATAAATATGTGTAAACAAATACAATTGATCCAAAAAATATGTGTAAAATATCACATTTGATCCAATAAGAGTGTCTAAAATACATCAACAACATTTTGTCAGACGATCGAGTTATCATGTTGATTCTATTATTGTAGATTTATAGTGGTGTGTCTAGATTAAATGATTATCCTATTGCAAATACAAACATTTTGTGTTTAAATTTGGATCAACAACAATAGTTGATCCAAAAAAACTATCCATCATCTTATTTTTGTATCAACAATCAAGGTTGATCCAAAAATAATATCAACATCTCATCAAGCATAATCAATAGAGTGTCTAAAATACATCATCATCATTTCAACATAAATTTCTGGATCAACAACAACAAAGCTTGACACAAACAAAATTCTTCAACATTTCAAAGATAACAATTGATGGATGATTTAAGAAAAAGAAAGTGTAAATAATGTATCAAAAAATTAAAACTACATGTTTAATAGATGAATAAGGATCTCGAGATCAAACTATATCAATATCAATCAATCTAACTAATAATCACGAAATCAATCTTCCAACATAAATCACGATCTCTCGCATCAACAACGAAAAACAAAAATTTTACACCCGAACAATGAAAAAAGAACATGCAATCATCAAAAACAACTATATGAATCTTCAAAATAACATCAACATTACCAATTTGTTTCGTAAAGACAAGATCCAATGATTTCGTTAGCGGAAATTTCAGCTTAAATGGAGCAAAAATCCAAATGATTTCCGTAGATTGATTGATGAATCTTCATTTACGTATAATGAAGAAGATGGAGGAGAAGATGAATTTCAATCGTGAATCGTAGATTGAAAACGAAAAAAAATTCTTCCAAATTTTTTTCTTACGAGCGAATCGAGTTCGCTTTCTCTCTTTCGCTTTTCGTTTTCAATCAATGAATTTCAATTGCTTCAATCAATGAATCTTCTTGCCAAAAGATAATGAAGAAGATGGAGGAGAAGATGAATTTCAATCTCTCAATCGTAGATTGAAACTAAAAAAAAATTCTTCCAAATTTTTTGCTCACGAGCGTAACCGTTTCTCTTTCTCTCTCTCTTCGCTTTAAGTTTCGTTTATAATCGAATTTCGTTTTTTGGTAATCAAATATATCTAGGGGGTATATTTGGAAGTCCAAAAATAGTTATTGGGCCCCTGATGGGCTTGTATAAGGAGAGGGATAGAATTATTATGTGATAAGGATATTTGTATAATCCATCAAAAGTAGGGATAATAATTCAATTACCACAACTGTTTGGGGGTTAGATTTTGGGGCATTAATCCAATTTTCTAACAACTTCCATTATTATGAAGAGAAAAAAAAGCAGAAAACAGACATTTACTTGACATAAAATGCCGCATTGCATTGCCGCATTGATGCTAGTGGACCTGGACCCAGATACGAAACTAGACACTTTGAGCTTGAGGATCCTGTGGAGTATGTGGTCACTTTATTTATCATGACCCAGCTATTGAAATTTTATTGAAACATATAGTTCTCTAACATTTAACCATTTTCAGCATCAGTGTAGAATAAATTCGTGAATTTTACGATTCTTAATTCAGCTATTGAAATTTTGCATCGTAGGGAATGAATTATTTTACGGTTAAATCGTACAAAAGGATCAACAATGAACATTAGATACTGGAGTGGGCTAAATCTAAACATAAGGTGGCCAAAAGATAGGATTTCAAAGAAATTTCCAGAAACCTTGCTGAACTTACATTCTGTTTGATGTCTCCTATGCCATAGTGCCGATGACACTGATCCATAAATTCAAAACCAAAAACAAACAGCATAATCAATCCACAAAAGTAACTTAAAAGACTGACAGGCCGGATTAAGCCAATTTGTAACCTATAACAAAGAGTAGTAATCTTCAACAATATATGCGGGTACACTTTTCCTTTTCCTTATTCCCTCGTCATCAGCGTCTTTTGATCCTATGCATGTCTCTACATTTGTTTCTCCAAGAGCTTTCAATGAAATAAAGCTGTTGACATGCGATATAATTCGGAAATAAAAGCCATAACTGTCAGTGTGATAAAATTTTGTACCTCCGCTTGTGCTATACTGACTCAAAGAACCCCGAATGTCCTTAAGCATCACTTTTCCCTCTTGTGTAAGGCCAAATATCTTATAGCCTCGATTTACACATGGAAATCCTATCTGTGTCTCTTTAATCCAACTACGCGACTTGTAGTACTCGTCTTTTGCATTGTCAAGAGTACTACTAGCTGCATTACAAAGATTACTACTACCTGCATTTTTCTCATTGTTTTTCTTTAACATCCATAAGTCAGTATGCTTTGCATATTCATAAGCAAGACACAAACTCCCTCTCATGACAAAAATTCTACTAGATATTACCGATGGGGTGTTAGAGGACAAACCAGGTGGTGTATGAACAAAGTGGAATTCCTCTTCTGCCAAATCGAAGGCCACAATCTCACCCGTTCCATACTTGAGCCAATGAAGAGATCCATTAACACAATTATTCCCATTTTCATCATTAGGTATAACATAGTAATCAATTTTTGGTTTACTCCGCCATCCGCTGCCACTGCCAAGAGTATATACCTCTACATGTCCTGTCACGCCATTACTACTCCCAAATTGAACCATACCAAATCCTGACAACCTTGTACTCCTTAGTTAAAGGATGGTAACCGAATCCATGCGCAACGCTAATGTTATTCCTTTTGTTTTTGATACTCAATGCTGGAAGAGTCACAATTTCTCGAGTAACAGGATTACAGATATATAAAGGTTCATCACTTTTCCGATTATAACCTTCAGGAACATTATGCTCTCCAGGGTTGCTCAAAAACTGGATGGGCTTGCACTTCATGGCGACTGATAAACAAAGCAATCCGTTAGACGAACCAACAAATCCACACACGTCTGCAGGAAACCCGAGATTAATCTTTCTTGTATTATAACCGATATAATCACCACCATAATTATCATAGTACTCTCCATAATAGAACTTTTTTCCATCGAAAATAACTAAACTCATGATACCAAAATCAGAACCATCACGACTAATATCATCATCATCATGGTTAGCATCAACCAGTCGCTTCTGGTGTCTTTTAGGTCCATCGCGGAAACGTTGACGTAAAAGATGCAGATGAGCAAAGGCAGCATTGTTCTGGAAGTGTAGGAGATTTCTCCAAGGTTTGCATACCTTTCTGCAATCTAAAACTAACTTAACTGGTAACCTAGAGAATATATCCAACTTGCTTTCTACCAGGAGATCGTTAAAAGAAGTAGCATGATCCATTGAAAAAAATTAGGCAAGTGTTTGAGTAAACCCTAGTTTTTGTGTGTATTACAAAGTGAGAATAAGCCTTTTTATATAGACACTTCCATCTTCCTCTACGAAGGAGGATTACTCCACTAACTAACACGTCTACACCAATACGGCCGGGGGAGTTACAAGATTACCATATCGTTGACTGCAACTGCCTTAATTAGTGCTTACCATACCATAAAGATAATGCCAGTGGGATAGTGGTGGGTGCCCCGAATCCGCATCCTTTAAGCTTCGTACCTTAGGGTGCCCACAAGAATGTCGGTTCTTACTTGAGCACTCAATCCATGTCCCGTATTTTAGTGAAAACTACAGCCACATCCATTTTTGAGTTTTTTTCCACTGTGAAACCCATGGTTGGAAATCTTCAGGCGCGCACTCATTTTTGAGAAAAAATTTCTCTAACACCCATATTATCTATAATTAGATTTTTCCTTTCGATTCTTCTTCCTTCGGTCTTTTTTTTTTTTGTCGATTTCTTTCTTCCTTCATCTTCAGTCTTTTAATCAAAGAAGAAGCCTTTTGTTTGATCAACATAAACCGATTTCGATCGCTGAACAACTTTGATTTTCACAATTATTTTTTTTTGAAATCCATAGGGTTTCTGAAACACATCCGGAATATTCACAGGGGACGGAGCTATTCGAGATGAGTTTCCAGGTTCGTTCGATTTGATTTTTCCTTAGATCTGTTCATACTTGGCATATCGTGACTTCGTATTCTCCATAGCACTTTCTGGTAAATTTTCATTTTCTAATGGAAAAATTGAATTACAATAGATTCCTTGAAATACTTCACAAATTGGTAAATTGAATTATGGAATCGATCAGTCGAGCTTGTTGTTTCTGCTGATGGATACGATGAAGATTGGTAATGGTGGAACCGTATATAAATTTTTATGGTTGTTCGTTTGGCAGAGAGATATTTCACAAATTTTCAGTTGAAATAGTCATGGCCATGCGTCTCGAAATAATGCAAAATTCCCTTTTGTATCGCTTTGATTTTTGTACCAATTTTAGGCCATTAGTTGTGTTTATCCGATTTAGAAAACAAATAGAAAATCTTTTGTAGTCCTACTAAGATTTGACTATACTCTTTCGCGTCTTTGGATTTATGACTATTGCTTAAACTATAAATTTATCTTAAGGTTGACGATAACATCCTGGTCTCAAAGTTTTGGAATTTCACTGACGGAATGCGTATTGCCGGATAGCCTTTGCAACTATGATTTCCAGTACGTAACTAGTATGTATACTCTTTGCAACTATTTTTTTTTTGGGTTCCAATTTTTAGAAGCTTCTTTTTCTAAATTGGATGTTTTCTGTTCAAGAAAAATGCTTATGCACAATTTAAACATCTGCAGGAGACCAATTGTTGAGCTACAGGAAAGAGCAGATAAACTGATAAGCCGTCGAAGAAAATTGGCATTCGTCATGGGTTCGAGATCGGCCTGCCTTAGCTGGGAAAATGTAATGACACAGGTTAGTCATGGCCATACCAATTTTAGGCCTTTTGTAGTCCTACTAAGATTTGTTTATGACTATTGCTTAAACTATAAATTTATCTTAACATCAGCTGCAGTACTATGATTGTTGCTTAAACTATAATTCACTGTTTAGCTTATAACTGTCTAACTTGAATTCCCTAGTTTTGACTTGTTACTAGACAATAGTGTTAACTAAATAAAACAGTATCCTTTTTATGTCGTCCTTCATTTGAAAGATTATATGATGGGTGCATAGTAGGAATAGGATAACCACAATGTAGACACGGAGCCATGGTTTAAACCAATGAAAATACTGGAGTATGGAGTTTTGTCAAGGACTTGAACATCCAAAACCAGTCTGTAGTGGTGGTGGGAATGGGCACATGACATACGCACGCTGCTTTTTATTTCTTTATGCACTTTATACAAGCATGAGAGTAGCATTCCAGTGTGGTCAGTTCACCTGGTCCCACGAGTTTAATATCAAATTCCAATTTTTATTTCTTTTATGCGATTTTTATGAATCTCTTAATGAAATGATATAAACCCGTGTATTTTCCAATTATTCATCAGTGTTTATCATTTGAAGTTGGCTATTGCACGAAGAACTTGATCGATCCACGTTAATCGAATAATAAGGAGTGAATATGATATCATGCATTAAGGGTTCCTGCAACAAATAAGGAAAGCCATTGTTTGGATTTGGCTATAGTTAATTGTAATCTCATGTAAGACTTATCATTTTTTTTTTGTGATCGAAGAATTCTTGTAAATTTATTTTCTTCAAATGGATTATGCAGCTATAAAAATGGTTGAATAATTTTTTATGCATATATGAAATTGGTTGCATATAATCTGTTATGCATCTACAAAAGTTGTTGCATAACTTGTTATGCAGGTGCATAACACGTTATGCAACAACTTTTTTGTTAGTATTGGAACCAACAAAAAAAAATATTGCATAACTTGTCATGCACCTACAATAATATCTGCATAACATGTTATGCAATCGTGAAAATGGATGCATAAAGCATTATGCAACCACTTTTTTGTAAGAAGTGAAATAAAAAAATTGATGCATAACTTGATATGCATCCAAAAATATGGTTGCATAACGCATTGTGCATCAACTTTTTTTGTAAGCACTGAAATTAACCAAAACAATGGATGCATAACCTTTTATGCTTCCGAAAATATGACTGCATATGCATTATGCATCGAGAAATTGTTGCACAATCTTTTATGCATCTAGAAAATAGATGCATAACCTGATATGCATCCGTTAATATGGATGCATACTGCATTATGCATCAATTTTTTATGTACGCACTAATATCAACCAAAACAATGGTTACATAACTTGTTATAGATGCATAACTTTGTTATCCAAATGCATAATTTGTTATGCAGTGGAGAAAATGGTTGCATAATTCGTTATGCATCTTTTTGGTGGTCAGATAATGGTTATGTATCAAGTTTTCGAAAAATTTTCCTAAAATGATGATCACCTCCGATTTTTTCGTGAAAAACAAAAATTTGATATTTTTTTTGTACTCGTTGCGTAGCTCTCTTTAAAAGATTTCCAACGATATAAAATTTGTAAAATTCCAAGGCGCGGATTTTTAGATATGTTATATCCAAGTTGCGTTGTCAATTATACCCCTGATGCATAACTCGTCATGCGGATGCATAATCCGTCATGCAGACATTTTTAATAATTTCATATAATTATGGGTGTCACGGGAAATAATTATGGGTGTCACAAAGATCTAAAATTAATTGTGGGTCTGACAATGAGAATATTATTTTTTTTGGGCATGCGCCTAATTTTCCTTTTTATTTATGAGCTAACCTGTCATGACAATGGTCCCTTTTGAAGAAAAATGTGGAAGACAAGCTTACCCATGTCATTATTGCAAGTGATTAGTTTCACGGTGAATTTTTTTACGGTGATCAACATAAGAATGCCCTACGTAGAGATATTTCTTACTTTAGTATCTGTACAGTGGCTTGTAAGTTTATTTTGGCTTCTCTTAAATATAGAATAGTCCATACAGTCATTAACCATAACCCAGTTTATTTTGGCTGTCCTCAAACCTGTGGTGATGCATCTTGATGCTTTAGTTGATTTGGCTCCTGTTTATAGTTGAGGCTGATCGTTGGCCTGTTTTCCGATCCTTCGTTTTTAAAATATAAATAAATAAAATGCATTTCTTCTTTTCTTTTTGATGGGAAGGTTAAAATATATTAATTATAGCAAATATAGTACAATAGGTTTACAATTTCATTTTTATCAAAAATATTCGAGCTTGAGGTTTATCTCTCGAAATTATCTTGGTTTCCTGCAAAGTGTTTTCTGTTGTCCAAGGAATTTATGTGCTTGTTGATGTTGTCTACCAGGGATTTGCAATCGGTGACTACTGAAACGCTTGACAAAATATTTTCTTTTAACCATGTAACTACCTTTAACAAGGATTTGGTTAATTTCCTCATGAAAAGTTGAAGACGCCGACTCCGATCCCGATGATATGTGCATGAAAGTCTCATGGTACACTGAGTAAAGAACAAAGGTATAACCCATCTAGAGATCTTCTTTCTTAAAAGAAGCATCAATAAATTTTAAGGGGAGAATGTATCCAATATGTGTTTATGTCGGACCATTTATATTTGATTGAAGTCGCCTTCTGGAGGTTTATTTCCTTTTGAATAATTTTAGGGGAAAAGATTGCAGATATCTATTGATATGATCAATTAGATTAAGCAGATCTGGGTTTATTCTCTCGGAAACAACCGAGCATATATGCTTCCAAATGAACCAAAGGATGGTGGCTATTTTATCCACAAATTGAACCAACTTTGGGTCTGATAGCTGTGAATATCAATATTATGCGGAGCACACGTCGCGGTTTCAGTGGTCACATGCAAGATAACTGTGTAGCCCAGGCTACATAGAAGAACCTGAGTAGCAGAAGACACCTTCGCATATTTACTTTATCTAATCCCAAGAAGGGATACCTCGACGGTCAAGATAGAAAAGTAGAGCCTAGTACAGAGAGAGGCAGCTGGCGAAGGGACATAGGTAGATGACATATCTAATCAGCATTAAATGCACAAATCTCTTATCTACACGCTTAATCAAAGCACGTGGATAGAAATGAGGTGGAAAAGTCTGACTGGCGAAGGTTAGCGGTGAACGAAGGTACAATCTGTACTGAGGCTGGGAAGTTCCCGAAGGAACGTGGGTCAGCTGAGGTGGCAGAGTCCGACTGGAGAAAGCATGCGGTGAACGAAGGTGCCATTTGTACGGAAGGTATATCAGGGAACGATGGATCCAAAGACAACAAAGATATACCTGGAGCAGAAGAGGCTATAAATACCAAGCTTCCCCAACAAACCAAGGGCATTCAATATCTAGGAGAAGAAGATCTAGTCTTAATCTTATACCTCTTTAATGTTTATAACGTATTTACTTCAACTTGAGTTCTCTCTATTACTTTGGGAAGCATTTAAGATCTTTGTAACCACCACAACTTAATACAAACAATCACTCATTAACCCCGTGGACGTACACAAAAGTTGAACCACGTAATCTCTTGCGGCTCATGATAACTTAGTAGCATTTACATTATATTTGTGTTCTTCGTTATTATTGTGATCTTGAATACCTTTTATTACTTAGCATTATTTGCCTCAACAGAGATATCAATATCGCTAGTATCCGATTCTCTCGAGCCGTATACATTACGTAGACTATGGAAAAATTAGTAGTCACAGTTTGGTGCTAGAAGGATTTGCTCACCAGCTTGAGTTTTTATGTTCCTTTATTTTATTTTTTTAAAACTTACGCATCTTCTTTAACGAAGAGATCTGAGTTCAACAACGATGGATCTCACTTTCTTGTGATTTGTTTATCCGTTATTTCCGTAAGTTCTTTGAGTTCCTAGCCTATAAAATCTTACAGATCTACAAAGTTTTCTGCAAAAACGCACTCACAAAACGTTAAAACTTTTGTTTTGTACTAAAACAACTTTTTCCGACAGAGTATCCTTTGGATCTGAGTATCTCTGAGCACCAAGGAATCTCAGTGAGAATTTTAAGGAGAAAATATCTTACAAAGCATTTAATGACCCCTTTTTCTTGGGAGATCTGACACCTTTTTTAAATTATTTTCAACATTTAAGGTTGTTTTTTCCAAGGGTGTCATAAGAAATTAAATACCCATATTTTTAGACGTCATTCCATTACTTTTTCTGAAAAAGTTGCTTAGTCGTCTTCTGTGTCAGAGCATTAATTGCGACTTCTAACGAAGGCACCCAAGTAGCAGATTCTTCCACCTTTTTCTGTGTCATCAGGATAACCAGAGACCAAAGGCATGCTTAAACCAAGTGATGTACCAACAAGATCACGACCTGCTGTTACAAGATGCAGATCTCAAAACCCGTCTCGAACAAACCAAGGGAATGAAGCAGAGGACGGATAAAGTGAGATAGCAAGAAGAACGGATGCTATCAAGCCACCTATTCCTGCTGAAGGGATGGGGTAAACATTGGGAGCACAACCACTTTACGGCATGCCGTTACCGTAGCATCCCAATGTCATGAAGCCACCTGCGGCTAACGCAGGGTTACCAGAACCTTAGCTCCTACGGGACGAGGGTTGGGAAACCTAACTCCAATCCAGGTATATCCTAATGCTCCGGTCATAGAAGAAGGAGTGGATGACTCTGAGGATCCGTCCGACAGCACTCCTCAGGGTGGTGGAATCCACAATGAAGAACAAATGGCAGGGCAAGTAGCAGCTTTGCTACTCCGTAACAAGGAGCACGAGGATGCAATGCACGTGATGGCTCAGGAAAACCAGAACCTCAAAGATATGCTGGATGTGCAGATCGAAGGTTCCCAAACTCACCCTCCGTTAAAGAGGCGTGAGAACGGAGCTATCTCAGGAAGACGAAGGGTGGATCTTAACCCACCAGGGGGAGACAGGAACACACGCCACGATCCAGATGATACAGATCCAACTTATAAGCCCTCTCAGTCTTACTATGATGACGCATTTTCCAGGGATGCTCACAATGTAAACATGGTCATGAAGCAAATGGTGAAGATGCGGAAAGAAATACAAGGATTGAAAACCGGCCACGCAGCGCAAGGTCTGGAAGAAGTACTCCAAGAAGCGATAACATCTCTGTTATCTTTTCGCATTTTGACGGAGCATATCCCTCTGAAATGCCCAGTACCTACGTTTTTGGCATGCAATGGTACCTCAGATCCCACAACCCACCTACTGTACTACACTCGTGTCCTTGACCATTGGGAAAGAGATGAGGTAGTACTTGTAGGTATTTTCCCGCAAACCCGACGAGATCAAAGATTGGCATGGTATGATAATTTACCAGCAAATTCAATTGACTCTTTTGAGCAATTGTCTACGGTATTCTTGGAGACATAAATGTAAAACAAGTCAATAAAGGCAGGGTTAGATAGGCTATTTTCTTTATCTATCGGACCCCGGGAAACATTGATGCAATACACAGACAGGTGGCAGAAGACATGCCAAGCAATCAAGAAAGTCAATCCAGAAATTAGCATTAATTGCTATAAGTACGAACTTGATAGATACTCGGCTATCTTCGTGGAGCTTCACAACAAAGCCCTTAATTCGGAAGGAGAGTTTATGGTTGTCCAAGATCGTTATACCAGACTTGATTAAATTCCGAAGGACAACCCCAGGGCGCAAACAAAGACAACAACAGCTACACAACGAACCAACTCTCTGGAACCAATTCCGGAGATACCTAAAAGGCAAAACGAAGCCGGGGGCAGAACCAGCTCTCGAGACAAAAGATCAAAATACGGAGATGGCAAAGGCAGAGGAAAAGGAAGATAGGAGTTTGTAGATAAAATCTACACAAAGCTAAACACAAGGTTCTCCCATATTCTAAGCAAGGAAGGAGCGAAGCCGGGCTTTCCTTACCCTAATACTAGGGGAAAGCAACCGAACAAAACAAAGGAGGCTAAGGAGTATTGTGAGTACCACCAGTACTACATACATACAACTGACACATGCTATCACCTACGAAACACGATTCAGAGATTCATTGACGAAGGAAAGTTCATAAAGTATGTGCAAATACAACCAACGGATACTGAGGTATCCCCCAAGAAAAGGGTAGAACTACCTCAGGACAGCAAATACATCAACATGATCACATTCTCCAACGGAGGACATGAGGAGCTGCTCGAAGATATCCTTGAATTGGCTCTGAACAGAAGAAAGCTAGAAGCCCACGAGGTGTTCAAGATAAGTGGACCACCTACTAACACTTGGGAAGAATGGATGGCCACGCCATTAACATTATCAACAAGAGACGTCAACCAGGAAGTCGAGATACACACGATATCCACTTGTGATCACTCTTCCAATACATGGATGGAACGTTACGAAGGTTCTCATTGATGGGGGTAGCTCGTTAAACGTATTATTCTACGAACCCTACTTACATATGGGTTTAACAGCTGAGCAAATAGATTAATCCACTTGCACAATATACGGTTTCAATGGAGAAGTCTATATACCAAAAGGAGAAATTGTCTTGCAGGTACGCGCAAGACCCTTGGTAACCAATACAAGGTTCTGTGTTGTGGAAGCACCTTCTCCCTACAACGTCATTTTGGAACGACTATGGGTTCATCAATTAAGAGGAACAACTTCGACCTATCATCAGTACCTTCGATTCCCTACACCTATGGGTGAAATGGAAATCAAAGGTGATTAACAAGACGCAAATCTATGCACTCTAACAGAGGTCAGACTCAACGAAGAAAGAGATGATGCACAACAACACGAAAGGAAAAGACGAATGGCGAATTCCAGCGAAGTAAAAGACGGAGGCTTCACAGTCCCCGAAGCCCCCTCAGCTCAAGAGGCAAGCACCTCCGCCACTCCGGTAGCGGATATTTCTGCTAAATGACAATTACAGAAATGCACTCCTCTACAACCCCAGAAACCAACGTATTCACCGATGGAACCAACCAAGAAAATCAACATCGGAATGGAGACAAAACCAAAGATGGTCAACATTGGAACTTTACTAGAAGAGGACGAGGAGATGCAACTATAAAGACTACTCAGGGACTACGCAAATATCTTTGCATGGTCAATGTAGGATATTCCAGGAATTGACCCAAATTTGGTCTCCCACCACCTTCGGCTCAAACTAGAAATGACACCATTCAAGAAACGAAACCGCAAGGTAGCAGGCATCTACCAGGAAGTAGTGGAGAAGGAGTTGCAAAAGCTCCTAACAACATGATTCATAAGAGAATTCAAGTATCCCACGTGGATATCCAACATGGTAATTGTAAGAAGAACATAGGTGTGCGCATTTGTATCGACTTTAGCAATCTCAACAAAGCGTGCCCCAAGGACAGCTACCCGCTTCCAAACATTGACCAACTGGTCAATGCAACCGAAGGTCACCAGATACTATCCTTCATGGATGGATACTCCGGTTACAAACAAATAGCCCTTGCAGAAGAAGACCAGGAGCATACTGCGTTCTTTACCCCACGAGGCTTGTATTTCTATACAAGGATGCCTTTTGGACTAAAGAACGCGGGGGCAACATACCAGTGATTGGTAGACAAAATATTTAAGCCATGGATAGTCAAGATACTAGAGGTCTATGTGGACAACATGCTCGTCAAGAGAAAAGAGGCGAAAAACCACCTGTCAGACCTAAGGGAGATATTTGAAGCCATAAGAAACTTTCACATGAAAGTGAACCCAGAAAAATGCACGTTTGAAGTAATTAACCTTAGGAAAATTCCCAGGATACTTGGTAACTAAGCGAGGAATAGAAGTGGACCCCGAAAGGGTCGGAGAAATAATGGAGATGCCATCTCCGAAAAAACTAAAAGAAGTACAAAAGCTAAATGGAATCTTATCCTCCATGGGAAGACTCATAGCAAGGTCATCGGACAAATGCAAAGCATTTTTCGATACAATAAGGAAAGGAAGCAGGTTCGTATGGACCGCGGAATGCGAGCAAGCTTTCCAAAAAATCA
The DNA here is from genome assembly GCA_023531295.1 of Papaver armeniacum. Taxonomy (NCBI): domain Eukaryota; kingdom Viridiplantae; phylum Streptophyta; class Magnoliopsida; order Ranunculales; family Papaveraceae; genus Papaver; species Papaver armeniacum. The sequence goes on from JAJJWW010000621.1 coordinate 95,261, forward strand.
AGGAGTACTTGGCATCAATACCTATCTTACAGAAGCCGGAGCCGAATGAAAACTCACTCTATACTTAGCTGCAACAAGCTACGTTGTAAGCGCAGTATTGGTACGATACCAAGGACAAGGAGAAAAACCAGTCTACTACATCAAAGAAACACCCGCCAATTGAGCATAACTACACCAAGGTGGAGAAAGTTATATATGCCTTAGTAGTGGCAACACAAAAACTAAGGATATATTTTGATGCATGACCTATTGTCAGCCGAGCAAAAATAATTTCACTTTCTTACTCACTAAATATAAATGAAGTACAAGGTAAGGAAGAGTTCGTTTCCACAGAGAGGCAATTGTTGTTATGCGATTTTCAGTTTCTAAGGTAACCAAGGGGGGATTTTTGTTTTATCTAAGCAATAAAAGTAATTGAAAACAAAGTAAATAATTTGAATAATCAATAAGGAGAAGATATTGGTCACGAGATAGTATCATTCACAAACATGTATTTTCATCAACGATTAGAATTGGTATTTTAATCTCTCATTTACTAAAATTCCTAGGATACCTTGATCGCAAGAATATTCCGCTAATTCCCTGATTTCATCACAACCACATTAAAAGACGCATATGTGAATTCTTCCTAGAAAGCAACCTAAAGTGTAAAAGCACAATTAGATTTAACTTCCTAAAAGCAATAAAAACTATGGAATAAGACTAATCAATGCAAACGAATGTGTAAAAGCACTAATCCGTTTTAACAAAAGTTATGATTCACTTGTGACTAGTAGGATATATCACTACAAGCACTACCCACAATTATGCTACTTAGAATCAGGGATAAACAACTTTTTCGTATTGAAAACCCTAATATAGCTTTAGAGATAAATGCAAATCGGATTGATTCCGGACTCAACCTAACAAGTATTCAAATCATATAACACTATTAATTGTGAATCACAAATAATAAATTATTGAGACAAAACTAATTCATAGATTCAAATAACATGTTGAGAAATCAACTTTATCCCATAACCAATAATAATTGTTTAGCTACTCATAGCTATGGAGTTCATCATAAAAATATTAATTGAAAAGAAGAAGATGAACAAAAGAAAACCCTAGAAGCGTAAACAAAAGCGGCTCTCTCCAAGTTCCAAGAATAATATGTGATATCCAAAGTTGTAAAAGACTTTTCCTTTTGTAGCTTTTCCTCTCTTCCAAAACTAGGTCAAGCCCCAAGGGTCCAATAGAGATAAGTCCACCAAGCCCATGTGTGAGGAAACCCATGTGAAAATATGTCCCAAAAAATAGTCGCCGGAAAACTGGTATTGTGGCCGGAAATTGGCCGGAAAATATATCTCAGGTGACCGGCAAAGTCCACCCGGTCACCGGTCAACTCGGTCAAAGGTCAACTCGGGTAAACTCAGAAGTCAACCGAGTCAATGAGTCAGAGACGAGTCAGAATCAGAGTCAGTGAGTCAGATGGGTGAATCAGCTGAGTGAGGTAATCAAGTCTGAGTCAGAGGCTAACTCACCGACTTAGTGCTAGCTTTCTAGGCCATTGCACAGCCTGATCTGTGATGCACAATCCTTGTGTTGTAGCATAAACGCCTACCCAGCCATGATGGCTATGCCTTCTTCAACCATAAAACCATTTCATTCCCCTTTAGCTCAAGCCTCTAGACTAACAACACATATGAAGAAGCATCATTTCTTAGCATGCACAACAAAATCCATTTATTACCACCATAACCTCGTAATCTCTCACCCCAACCGCACACTTCAACTCACCGCAATATCTCAAAGACCAACACCGACAAAATTACCACTCCATCTTCCATACCCGCAATAGCTTCAAGTCTCGTAGTATCACTTTAGTCCGCGATTCATTATAACCATCCTTCCATTTTCACCACCACTCTATTCCAAACTGCACTACATCTCAAGGGCAAAGAACTCCATTGCACTCATTCACTGAAGCCGCACACATTCTCCTACTTCAACTCTGACTCCTTTGAACCAGAGCTTCTTGACTTTCTCACCATACCAACCCATGGCCTAACTCGCAGTTGCATTTGCACCTACAACTTCAAATTCAATTCGACCTTTGCCATTGGCACTAACATCATCACAAAGATCATTCCATTGGCAATTACTAATTCATCTCGGTTTATGCCTTGTATACAATTGCAGCTTAAACTAAACAAAGACCATCAATACCATCTCAGGCCATTCAATCTCGAATACCTTGCTAACCTCCACAATTATATGACACAACCAAACCTTGACTGCAGTTCCAACATAATAATCTCTACATCTCACACATCCATTGCCCCTTGTTCTTTCTTGAATCGCACCGCTTCTTGTCTCAACCGCGCCACCAACGTAAAACAACTACAAACCTAAATCCCACTGCTCCAGCTCAAACCACCATTCCCGAAGCATCATTAACACCACTAGCTCTTAACCCATCTCTGCAAATACATAATTGCACTGCAGCTTATCCTCCATGAACTGCACTACACAGCTCCATTCAATATGAGCATTTCAGCTCCATATTCTCAAAGCAAGAATACCAACCATGGCTGGCTGACTGAGTTGCAACTTCATCTGAACAACCTAGCCACAACTGCATGTAAATGAACACCAAGTCCTAACATTCATCTAAACATCAAGTACCCATGACTCAACTCAAGACCACCTCAAGACCATTTGTATTTGCACACAGACAAGCATCACTTCCCTGTACCATTTGGCATTCAACCCAAGGCTCAACTCCTTTGCTGCAACAAACTTCTTTTCATGTCCATTTCGTAATCAATACAAATCCACAGCTCAAACTGCGACTGCAATCCCAACTGAGCTGTAAGTTCTAGCATTTCCTCTTCAGGCAGCAACATGCCATTGTCTCACAACCCATCTGAACTTTCCTTTACTTTATTTTAGCTTCAATATCATTTCCTCCATCTTGTAATCATTCTCACTGGCAAACACCATCCAGACAACAACTCCAACTTCAAATTCGAGCAATTTCAGTTCACCATCAACATTTCCTTGAGTCTTCCACTACACCAGCCACCACCATCTGCATCTTCTTCTACATACCAACACCATGAATCCATCTCAGACCCATCCATGTTTAAACCTTGTTTCTCACCTCTGTGACATCAAATCCCATCCTCAATTCCTGCTCGATCTTCATTTCTCAATTTCAGATCGGAACCCATCTTAACAACAATACCACCTTCATCTTCCCTATAATCTCCATAGCTCATTCTGTGATTTTGCTCAAAACCCATTCTCTGAAACTTGTTCTTCATCAACAGAATCTTAGTTCTAAATCACCCTGGACTCAAAACCCTAGCTTTCTTGTTCTTGAGTCTTGACAGAAACCATTAAATCCCCATCAGAACAGCACCATTTCTTCCTCAAATTCTTACCAAAGTTCGATTTACAACTGAACTCTCGAATTTCTCCATTCTGATTCTCTGAATTTTATCTCTCAGACAGCAGCCACACAAGTTCTTTCTTTAACGAATTTTAGATGAAAAATGATTGAGAGACTCTCAGAGTTAGGGCCATGTAAGAACCAAAACTGTTATTGGCACCCCCACCTTAGTGGTTAAGGGGTAACCAGCACACACATAGCTCTGCTTTCGGTCCTGCAGAACCGACAACCTAGTTCTCTGTTCGATCGTCGCTATGGGACACCGACGTTCATTCCCGCTCTTCCTTGCGCTCGCCTAGTCTCGCTCCAAGTAAAACTCGCCAATGTTTTGACTGTGTTTCTTTTACGCTCCAAATGAACGTTTTCTCCTTCTTTTGCTCCCAAGGACTCCATTGCACCTAATAACTCAAAACTAAACGTAAGAGATGCAATTATCAAGGATAATAGCAAAGAAAGCATAAATACTAGATATAAACTTAGGTGTTTAAGACACCTATCAAATTCCCCCACACTTAGACTTTGCTAGTCCTCGAGCAAATCACACAAAACAATTCTAAAACATGCATACAACTCCGTCTCGTCGAGGCTACGGTCACTTTTAGCATAAATAACAAGCCTTTAAACCACTAGGTGTCCCTAGTGGACGAGTTATGGTCTCGTGAGGGTTTACTAGAGATATACCCACAAAACCTATATTTCCAACTTACTAGTTCTCCATAATGATAGCATCCAAAGCGCTAAGAAGACATAGAAATTCTGCACACTAGTCATAAGAAGTTAGACACATAAATGAACACAATCTCATCCTTAAAAGTTGAGAGAGAAATAACCATCCCTTATCGAAAGAAATTCGGGTTCTGGAGTGATCAAAAGTCTCGACTCGCCTCACAAGAAAGGGTTTTATGATATTGCTCTCAATAATAAACAACTTTTTATGGGTCACACATGTGTCCAGGTTGGAATGAAGAGAGAATCCTGCGACACGTTGAATGGTAGGAAGGCAAAACCCTCCGAATCTTTTTGAAAACCCACATCTTTTATCATTTTTGAAAACCCATTTTTCTGAGGATCTTTAAGAAAGGAAATCAACCATTTAACGAAGGTGGGAATATGCTTACTTACCTCGTTATCCGTTCGATGTGCAGCTAGCACCACTCTCACAAAGATCCATAGAAACGCGTCTTCGGCCTTCAATCGGTGTCTTCATCTTCGCCTTCTGGCCTTCAACTCTTGATGATAACTCTTGAACTTCGTAGAATCTTGACAATGTAATTTTTTTCTCTAATTCCTTATTGCTTGAAACTTCATTGTAGATATTCCTTCTTCCATTGGCTTTATTGAAAGAATACAAAACTAAAAACAAACTATACAAACCCAAAATATGATACAATGAATTTTTCTTGTCTTTTTTTTTTTTCTTCTTTTTTTTTTCCATTTTTTTTTATTTATAAGACAAGAAAAATAAAACAAATACAAAATAAAAACGAAATAAAACAATAAAACTAGTAATGAACCTAAAGAAATTTTCTCTTGTCTTGTCTTTTTTTTTTTTTTTTTTTTTTTCATTTTTTTTTTTGAGACAAGAGAGTAAAATACAAATAAAATAAAAATGTAAGTACAAAGGCCATGGTGTAAGTACTTTACCGCTTGATTCTTCACAACTTGTATGTCTTGATATCATAAACTTCTCGAACTCTCATCTTGATAATCTTCGCTTTTGTATATCAACTTGTAAAAATTCTGCTCCTTCTTTTGTTGCTATACTTGAATCTGAAATCTGCTCATTTCTGTATTGTTGCTTGTAAACCTTGAACGTCTTCAACTTCCCTTCGAATTTGTGATGCTCCTCTTGTTGATGATGATTGTGTTTCTATGGACCTGTTGGTGTAGAGAGAGATAAAGTGCATGGTTGATAAAAATAGCACTCAAGAGATCAAAATAGTGCTTCTATTGGTGGGAGGTTGGGTAGCTCACCATTCTACCCGGAATTTATGTACGGTGACACACACTCTAAAAGCACATATTTAGACAGGTACAAAGAATTGAAGGTTGGTGCCTCACATTATGTAACATGGGTAGTCTCCACTATAGGGGATCCCTACTCTAATACCGAGTTCAGTCTGCACCTTATTTGCCACTGGCATGGTTAAATCCAACTTTAACTCTCATACAATTAAGAAACCCGATCATGTTCTCTGTCATCTCTAAGTTCAGTCACTCTTATGAGAATCTCGATGTAATCTTAGCGACATGTATACTATGTGACTCTAAACTAACTATAAGTTGGAGTTTTCTTATTCACTATTTTACACAAAAGTTGAAAATTTTCAAAAATTTACAACGCAAATGCTTAACCACTCCCCCAAACTTAAACTTTACATTGTCCTCAATGTAAATTGAATCGTCCAAAGAAAGTCAAGGTGGGAAATTCTAACAAGATATATGACAAAAAAAAAATCAAAAAAAAAAAAAAAACAAGACAAGAAAAACTAAAAACAAGACAAGAAATAAATACAAGACAAGAAATACTCATCCGATGGGTTGCCTCCCATTTAGCGCTTGGTTTAAAGTCGTCAGCCCGACTATCTCCTTGCTTTCTATGACTCCTCCAGAGGGAGTACATCCACAAAATTAACTCCTTCCACCACTTAGGAAGTGAAATTCTCATAATATGGTTTCAACCGGTGCCCATTAACTTTAAGTTCTTTTCCTGTAGCTATGCTACGAATTTCTACCGCGCCATGAGAAAACACATTAGTAACAACAAAAGGTCCGATCCATCGTGACCTTAATTTACCCGGAAATAAATGCAAGCGAGAGTTAAACAAAAGCACTTTCTGCCCAATGCAAAATTGTTTTCTAGAAATCATAGTATCATGAAAGGCCTTCGTCTTTTCCTTATAAATGCGTGATCTTTCAAATACATCATTGCGAAGCTCCTCTAGCTCTTGGAGTTGTAACTTCGTTTGCTTTCCAGCCCCATCCATCTCCATATTGCATTGCTTAATAGCCCAAAACGCCTTATGCTCAATTTCAACGGGTAAATGACAAGGTTTACCATACACAAGCCTAAAGGGAGACATCCCGATAGGTGTCTTGTATGCGGTTCTATAATCCCACAAAGCATCATTAAGTCGCATGCTCCAATCTTTCCTTGTTGGGTTCACCGTCTTCTCTAGAATGGATTTCACCTCTCGGTTAGACACCTCGGCTTGTCCATTTGTTTGGGGATGATAAGGTGTTGCAATCTTGTGCGACACATTGTACTTTTTCAACAAGCTTTGCAAAATCCTGTTTTTGAAGTGAGAACCCCATCGCTAATTATGGCTCTTGGAATTCCAAACCTTGCAAAAATATTAGCTTGCACAAAAATGAAACCACTTTAGAATCATTAGTTGGGGTGGCCTTAGCTTCCACCCATTTCGAGACATAATCAACCGCAAGTAAGATATAAAAATTCCCATGGGAGTTGACAAAAGGCCCCATAAAATCAATACCTCATACATCAAAAACTTCAATAAATTGAATAAAAGTTTGTGGCATTTGATTTCGGGCACCTAGATTGCCGGTTCTTTGGCACCTATCACAAGTTGTACAAAATATATGTGCATCCTTAAACAAAGTTGGCCAATAGAAACCACTTTCAAGTACCTTGTGAGCGGTTCTCTTACTCCCAAAATGTCCTCCGCAAGCATAAGAGTGACAAAAACACAAGATAGAATTAAATTCAGATTCGGGAACGCACCTTCGTATTACTTGGTCACTACCATGTTTCCACAATTATGGATCATCCCATATGTATTGGTTCCCCAACCTCTTAAGTTTGTCCTCTCAAAGACGAGACAAGTTCTTTGGGATTTGTTTAGACACCAAGTAATTGACAATATCGGCATACCATGGTTCTCCAAAGGCAATTGAGAATAGTTGCTCATCCAGAAACTTTCACGCAATGGGATAGCTTCCTTGTCCACAAAGAAGACGGCTCAAGTGATCTGCAACGGTGTTCTCAATCCCTTTCTTGTCTTTGATTTCAATATCAAACTCTTGCAAGAGTAATATCCATCGTATGAGCCTCGGTTTCGCCTCTTTCTTTGTAAGCAAGTACTTAAGTGTTGCATTATCAGAAAAGACAACAACTTTTGTACCAATTAGATAAGAGCAAAACTTTTCTAAAGCAAAAACAATGGCTAACAACTCTTTTTCAGTGGTTGTGTAGTTTTGTTTGGGTCTCATTTAACGTTCTAGAAGCATAATAAATAGCATGAGGAAGCTTCCCCACACGTTACACAAGCACCGCACCAACCGCATAATCACTAGCATCACATATAAGCTCAAAGGGCTTGCTCCAATCCGGTGGTTTAATGATAGGGGCTGAAATCAAAAGTTCTTTCAAACGATTGAATGCCGCCATACACTTTTCATCAAAGTTAAAAACCACATCTTTTTGCAATAAGTTACAAAGTGGTGATGCTATCTTGGAAAAACCCTTGATGAATCTTCGATAAAAACCTGCATGACCAAGAAAAGAACGTATCTCCCTCACCGTAGTGGGAGGGGTTAAAGCACGAATAAGGTCTATCTTAGATTTATCAACTTCCAAGCCTTTAGAATATATTATATGGCCTAAAACTATGCCATGAGTTACCATGAAACGGCACTTCTCCCAATTCAGCACAAGATTTATTTCAACACATCGTTCAAGGATTAGAGACAAATTATTCAAGCAAAGGTCAAATGAATCACCAAAGACACTAAAGTCGTCCATGAACACTTCGATTATGTTTTCAACATATTCTGAAAAGATACTTACCATACACTTTTGAAAGGTAGCTGGAGCATTGCACAAGCCAAAAGGCATCCTTCTATAAGCAAAAGTACCGAAAGGACAAGTGAAAGTGGTTTTCTCTTGATCCTCCCGCTATCACAATCCGATTATAACTCGAATAGCCATCAAGGAAGCAATAGTAAGAGTGTCCAAACTAAACGTTCAAGCATTTGATCAATAAAAGGTAAGGGAAAGTGATCTTTTCTAGTGGTGACATTCAATTTTCTATAATCAATACAAACCCTCCAACCGGTTTGCACACGAGTTGGGACAAGTTCGTTCTTATCATTCTCCACCACTGTCACACCTGATTTCTTTGGTACTACTTGTACCGGGCTTACCCACTTGCTATCGGATATGGGGTAGATAACACCCACTTCCAAAAGCTTTAGTATCTCCTTTTTCACAACTTCCATCATGGGAGGATTCAAACGACGTTGCGCTTCCCTAGTAGGCTTTGTATCATCCTCCAAACGAATCTTGCGCATGAAAACGGCAGGGCTTATACCCTTGATATCGACAATTGTCCATCCTATGGCCGTCTTGTACTTCCTTAGCACCCTTAGAAGTTTTTTCTCCTGTAAATCACTAAGCTCATTAGAAACAATCACAGGTAACTCTTCATTATCACCTAAGTACAAGTACTTTAGGTGATCGGGAAGAGGTTTCAATTCTAAAATTGGAGATTTAACAATTGAAGGTACAAGCTTTTCATCACTGCATGGTAAAAAATAAAAGAGATATTATGAGTTTCCGGGCATCCTTGTAGTGAATTAAGATCACCAAGGGCTTCCTTGACTTCATTACCATACTCTACACCATTATCCATGGATGTAGTTAACACGGTTTCCAAAGCATCATCACCATTTAATACAAACATTTGTTGTGCCAATGTATCCATAACATCAATGGAGAAACAAGAGTGGACATCACTAGGATATCTCAACGTCTCGAAAATGTTGAAACGTATTGTTTCTCCATCAAACTCCATGGTCAACGTTCCCTTGTCCACATCAATTATGGTTTTCGCCGTTTTCATGAAGGGACGCCCAAGTAGAAATGGAAGAGACGAGTCCGGTGAACCTTCATCCATCTCTAACACACAAAAGTCAGCTGGAAATACAAGTTGATTAACCTGCACAAGAACATCCTCAACAATACCCATTGGGTAGACATTAGAGCGATCGGCTAATTGCAATACAATTTCAGCCTTTTTAAGAGGATCAAGATCAAGTGAATTATACATTGATGCAGGCATAACATTAACGGATGCACCTAAATCCAACATAACTTTGTTAAATGTTGTGTTACCAATTGTGACGGGAATATCAAAACTACCGGGATCCTTGTACTTAAGTGGGAGTTTGTGTTGTAAGATTGCCGAAGCATTCTCCCCCACACTAAGCACTTCATTACCTTTGAGACTTTGCTTATTGGTACACAAGTCCTTCAACACCTTTGCATACTTTGGAACTTGCTTAATAGCATCAATAAGTGGTATGTTCACATGGATCTTTTTAAGAACGTCTAAAATCTCCGTTTCTAGTTTCGCCTTCTTAGAACTTGCAAATCTGCGAGAAAAAGGTAAAGGAGGAACATAAGTAGAAACCAGAGTCTTAGAGTTAGGAATAGGTACCTCAGAAGTTTGGGGAGAATCCTCATTCTTCTCCTCCAAAACAGTTCCTTTGGTGTTTCCACCTTGCCCGAATCAAGAACTTCGGGTTGCACAAGTTGTGTACCACTTCTCAACGTAATAGCATTGACACCCTCTTTTGGGTTAATAGGTTGAGAAGGGAGTTTCCCACTATTTTGTGCCTTCAATTGGTTCAAATCAATAGCCATGGAGCCCATTTGTGTTTGCAACTCCTTGATAGCACTCTTAGTTTCCTGTTGACTTTCTTTAAACATGGTGGAAATGCCTTGCATCATTGTTTGAAGCTTTGAATCAATATCAGAACCTTGATTTTGCATTGATTGTTGTGCTTGTGGTTGCTGAAATTGTTGTTGTTGTGGTTGAAATCCACTCGGACGGTTGAAAGTAGGTTGTTGGATTGCACCTTGATTGTTGGCATAGCTAAAATTGGGGTGATATCTCCATCCCGGATTGTAAGTGTTAGAGTAGGGATCATACCGTCTTTGTTGATTTGGAAAGACCGCATTAGCTTGCTCATCTTCATAACATCGAGTAGAACTTGGTATAACTGCGGCTGTAACTTGTTGCATCATTGATGACATGTTACCCATTTGTTGACGAAGTTCCTCAACCTCGCTCACTTCATTCATTTTCCTAAGAAGCACATCCGAACCACGACTCAAAAACTGTTGGGAGTTTGCTGCCATGTTTTCAATCAACTCTCTAGCTTGTGCCACCGTCTTGCTAACTAGTGCACCACCACCCGCAGCGTCAATAAGATTCCTATCACTTGATTGGACTCCTTCACAGAAGTATTGGATGATCATAGCGTCACTGAATTGGTGGTGAGGGCAGCTTGCCACCAATCTCTTGTATCGTTCCCAACATTCATATAAGGATTCTCCCACATTTTGCTTCATCCCACAACATGTCGTGACACTTTCGGGAGGTAAATAGTACAACCAATCTTTAGCACTATCCATCAAAGAGAAACGGAAAACTTTTAACATTGCACCATCCGCCTCAACATCCGCTGGAAGCATGGCCGTGACAATGGTGTGGAAGTCCATAAGATGCTTGTTTGGGTCTTCATTCACCATGCCATGGAACTTTGGTAATTCTCTAAGCAACCCCGGCTTGATATCAAAAGTAGAGTTTGTTTGAATACACCCCTGTTGTGTATCAAGCCTATGAGAAGCTAATTCCTTGAGTGAACGATTTGCATCACCCATTGCTCCTTCTTGTTGTTGTTCATCTACAACTGGAACCTCGTGTTCTCCTTCTATTTGTAGCTCTTTTTCCGCTGCTAACTCTTGATTTTCTGTTGTGTCTTGACTTGGTTGGAGTATTGTGCCTCTTCGAGTAGCTATCCCGCACCTTGGATAGTTCCAATATTTAGAAGCCAGGGATTAGGTACCTGAAAACAATTCTCGCAAACAAGTGAGAAACAAGACAAGAAACAAAAAGCAAAGATAAAAATGAAATTATAAAAAGAAACTAAAAACTTAATAACAAGCCGTATGCCTCCCCGGCAACGGCTCCAAAATTTGACCGGTTGTCAGCCGAGCAAAAATAATTTCACTTTCTTACTCACTAAATATAAATGAAGTACAAGGTAAGGAAGAGTTCGTTTCCACAGAGAGGCAATTATTGTTATGCGATTTTCAGTTTCTAAGGTAACCAAGGGGGGATTTTTGTTTTATCTAAGCAATAAAAGTAATTGAAAGCAAAGTAAATAATTTGAATAATCAATAAGGAGAAGATATTGGTCACGGGATAGTATCATTCACAAACATGTATTTTCATCAACGATTATAATTGGTATTTTAATCTCTCATTTACTAAAAGTCCTAGGATACCTTGATCGCAAGAATATCCCGCTAATTCCCTGATTTCATCACAACCACATTAACAGACGCATATGTGAATTCTTCCTAGAAAGCAACCTAAAGTGTAAAAGCACAATTAGATTTAACTCCCTAAAAGCAATAAGTTCTATGGAATAAGACTAATCAATGCAAACGAATGTGTAAAAGCACTAATCCGTTTTAACAAAAGTTATGATTCACTTGTGACTAGTAGGATATATCACTACAAGCACTACCCACAATTATGTTACTTAGAATCAGGGATAAACAACTTTTTCGTATTGAAAACCCTAATATAGCTTTAGAGATGAATGCAAATCGGATTGATTCCGGACTCAACCTAACAAGTATTCAAATCATATAACACTATTAATTGTGAATCACAAAAAATAAATTATTGAGACAAAACTAATTCATAGATTCAAATAACATGTTGAGAAATCAACTTTATCCCATAACCAATAATAATTGTTTAGCTACTCATAGCTATGGAGTTCATCATAAAAATATTAATTGAAAAGAAGAAGATGAACAAAAGCAAACCCTAGAAGCGTAAACAAAAGCGGCTCTCTCCAAGTTCCAAGAATAATATGTGATATCCAAAGTTGTAGAAGACTTTTCCTTTTTGTAGCTTTTCCTCTCTTCCAAAACTAGGTCAAGCCCCAAGGGTCCAATAGATAGAAGTCCACCAAGCCCATGTGTGAGGAAAACCCATGTGAAAATATTTCCCAAAAAATAGTCGCCGGAAAACTGGTATTGTGGCCAGAAATTGGCTGGAAAATATATCTCAGGTGACCGGCAAAGTCCACCCGGTCACCGGTCAACTCGGGTCAACTCAGAAGTCAACCGAGTCAATGAGTCAGAGCCGAGTCAGAATCAGAGTTAGTGAGTCAGATGGGTGAATCAGCTGAGTGAGGTAATCAAGTCTGAGTCAGAGGCTAACTCAGCTGCCTTGGTGCTAGCTTTCTAGGCCATTGCACAGCCTGATCTGTGATGCACAATCCTTGTGCTGTAGCATAAACGCCTACCCAGCCATGATGGCTATGCCTTCTTCAACCATACAACCATTTCATTCCCCTTTAGCTCAAGCCTCTAAACTAACAGCACAGATGCTGAAGCATCATTTCTTAGCATGCTCAACAAAATCCATTTATTACCACCATAACCTGCAATCTCTCAGCCTCCAGCTGCACACTTCAACTTAGCTACAATATCTCAGCACCAACACTGACAAAATTACCAGCTCCATCTTCCATACCTGCAATAGCTTCAAGTCTCTGTAGTATCACTTTAGTCTGCGATTCATTATAACCATCCTTCCATTTTCACCACCACTCTATTCCAGCTGCAGCTACATCTCCTGCGGCAGCAACTCCATTGCACTCATTCAGCTGAGCTGCACACATTCTCCTACTTCAACTCTACAGCTCCTTTGAACCAGTAGCTTCTTGACTTTCTCAGCTATACCAGAACCCATGGCCTAACTGCAGTTGCATTTGCACTTACAACTTCAAATTCAATTCAGACCTTTGCCATTGGCACTAACATCATCACCAGCATCATTCCATTGGCAATTACTAATTCATCTCAGTTTATGCCTTGTATACAATTGCAGCTAAACAACACCATCAATACCATCTCAGGCCATTCAATCTCGAATCCTTGCTAACCTCCACAATTATATGACACAACCAAACCTTGACTGCAGTTCCAACATAATAATCTCTGCATCTCACACAGCAATTGCCCCTTGTTCTTTCTTGCAACTGCAGCTCTTCTTGTCTCAACTGCCAGTCACCAACAGAAACAACTACAAACCTCAATCCCACTTCTCCAGCTCAAACCACCATTCCCAAAGCATCATTAACACCACTAGATCTTAACCCATCTCTGCAAACACATAATTGCATTGCAGCTTATCCTCCATGAACTGCACTACACAGCTCCATTCAATCCTGAGCATTTCAGCTCCATATTCTCAAAGCAAAAATACCAGCCATGGCTGGCTGACTGAGTTGCAACTTCATCTGAACAACCTAGCCACAGATGCATGTAAATTAAAACCAAGTCCTAATATTCATCTAAACATCAAGTACCCATGACTCAACTCAAGACCACCTCAAGACCATTTGCATTTGCACACAGACAAGCATCACTTCTCTGCACTATTTGGCATTCAACCCAAGGCTCAACTCCTTTGCTGTAACAGACTTCTTTTCATGTTCATTTCGTAATCAATACAAATCCACAGCTCAAACTGCGACTGCAATCCCAACTGAGCTGTAAGTTCTAGCATTTCCACTTCAGGCAGCAACATGCCATTGTCTCACAACCCATCTGAACTTGCCTTTACTTTATTTCAGCTTCAATATCATTTCCTATCTTGTAATCATTCTCACTGGCAAACACCATCCAGACAACAACTCCAACTTCAAATTCGAGCAATTTCAGTTCACCATCAACATTTCTTTGAGTCTTACACTGCACCAGCCACCACCATCTGCATCTTCTTCTATATACCAACACCCTAAATCCATCTCAGACCCATCCATGTTTAAACCTTGTTTCTCACCTCTGTGACATCAAATCCCATCCTCAATTCCTGCTCGATCTTTATTTCTCAATTTCAGATCGGAACCCATCTTAACAACAATACCACCTTCATCTTCCCTGTAATCTCCATAGCTCATTCTGTGATTTTGCTCAAAACCCATTCTCTGAAACTTGTTCTTCATCAACAGAATCTCAGTTCTAAATCACCCTGGACTCAAAACCCTAGCTTTCTTGTTCTTGAGTCTTGACAGAAACCATTAAATCCCCATCAGAACATCACCATTTCTTACTCAAATTCTTACCAAAGTTCGATTTACAACTGAACTCTCGAATTTCTCTATTCTGATTCTCTGAATTTTATCTCTCAGACAGCAGCCACACAAGTTCTTTCTTTAAAGAATTTTAGATGGAAAATGATTAAGAGACTCTCAGAGTTAGGGCCATGTAAGTACCAAAACTGTTATTGGCACCCCCACCTTAGTGGTTAAGGGTTAACCATCACACACATAGCCTGTCGGTCCCAGAGAACCGACAACCTAGTTCTCTGTTTGACTGTCAGTTATGGAACACTGACAGTTCATTCTCCGCTTCTTCCTTGCGTTACCTAGTCTGCTCCAAGTATAACTCGCCAATGTTTTGGACTGTGTTTCTTTTACGCTCCAAATGAACGTTTTCTCCTTCTTTTGCTCCCAAGGACTCCATTGCACCTAATAACTCAAAACTAAACATAAGAGATGCAATTCTCAAGGATAATAGCAAAGAAAGCATAAATACTAGATATAAACTTAGGTGTTTAAGACACCTATCAATGCACATACCATCCGAGTCTTCACGAAGGCTCAGATAGGTCGATCCTCGATAGCACGGAGAAAATTGGAAAGGTGGCAAAATGGAATACCATGATCAAACAGTTCCACAAAATATTTGAAACAAGGAAGGCTGAAAAATCACAAATCTTAGCAGACTTTCTGGCAAACCTACCTCTCAATGACGAGGCGGAGATAAACGACATCCCAAGAATGGAGGAAGACAAGAATGAACCAGAGGATCTGCTATAACCTCATAATTTACGAAGATGGGAGATATTCGTAAATGTCTCCTCCAATGGAGAAGGCACAAGCATAGGGATTGTAATAACAACCCTACCGGAGACCGACTCATCTACGCATCCAGGTTAGAATTCGAACAATACACCAATAACATCACAGAATATGAGACGGTCATACATGGTCTACGCTTGGCACGAGAGCTGGGCTTATCAGATGTTCGGTTGACTAGTGACTCACAATTGGTCATTAGACAAATCGAACTCAAATACCAAGCTTTGGATCCAGTGCTATCTTCGTACTTGAAGCTAGCTCAGGAACATGCGTCCAAAATCATCAACGTAACATTCAGGCACGTATGTCGAAAAGACAACTGACACGCAGATGCCTTAGCATTCATATTCTCTATGCTAAAAGACAGAAATACCACCGCCGTGCAAATTGGAAGGATATACGAACCTTCGATAGAATGACCCATCTCAGGCGCTGAGGAAGCTTTGGCTGTTCAAACCCGGTCCATGAGAGAAGCAGATAAATGAGAAACAAATGAAGAAATAAAAGAATCATATGACGAAGCCGGAGAGTCTGACAAAGATTAATCCATGTCAGACGAAGGCAACGAAGACATCACCCGAAGACCCCATTCAGGTGCTTTCGGCTTTATCCATGTGCTTACAAAGAGAAAACATTTCATACCTGTGAGAGATGGTACTTCAGTGTATCGTTTGAGATTGAAGGTACATGAACTAACAAATGAATTGATGTTTATTGGGTTGAATATATATATGTGTCTAGAACAGAACAACAAATATAATACATACTCAAAGAATACTTAGATCCTGTTGGAAATATATGTTTTAAAACAAAATTTATTTCCATTTATTATTTTTGTTAAAATTTTTAATCTTAATGACCATAAAAGAAATTTAATTTTTTTTTTTATAAATTCCTTGACCGTTTCATGTTATAAGAGTAAATGGTTTTTATTAAAACATATTAATGTTCTCGTTAAACTCAATTGAAGTCTTTGACTATGCAAACTGTTGTAAGAATAATTCAGGTCCTGAAACCAAGTATGCATATTCGTATATGCGAATAGTTTTAACTGTTAAAGTCCGGGAACCAAGTTTGCGCACCCGTTTGCAAACTGTTTTACCTGAGTTCGATCCGGAACGATAATATGCGTACCCCTTTGCGAACTGTCGGAAAAGATCAAAGTCCAGAACTTAAGTTTGCGTACCCGTTTGCAAACTTATGTGGTTAAGTTCTAAAATCGGTTAAGTATGATTTCATACTCATAAACAAATACATTTATAAATTAAGGAATGCAATCTTTGCAAAGCGTGGCTAAAATGTTCATGAACAGATTCTTTTGAATCAAACCGATTTTGTTTCTATTGTGTCTTGTATACTTTTATGAGAATATAAATAATTGAACAACTCTATGAATAACACAAGTAGATTCATTTGAGTATCATTTAATCTAGAAGTGTTAAAACCGTTCAAAATGTTGAACAAATCTAACATTTTGATGATACATTCCTCTTGTAAGACTCTACACTCCTACCAAAAATGAGCACAATTTGAGACGTATAACACCACCATCTACCTCTTTGAACACCAGCCGTTAAAAGTTAACAGTTGAAATTAAGATCCGTAGATAGTGAGGTTTGGTATCTCGAATTGTGCTTATTTTGGTAGGAGTGTAAAGTCTTATAAGAGGAACGTATCATCAAAATGTTATATTCAAATTTATTGTTGTTTGGATTTTGCGGCGAAAATGACGCAAACCATATATGATAGTGTCCATGGTTTCTTCCTCATAATGAATTTTATTTTTTCATGTTTAGAATGAATTCGAAAACTAAAATAAACACTGGATTTTTGAAGATTTACCATTCGACATGTGAAGCATATATGAAGCCAAAAGTCCAATAGATTTGGAATGTACGATTGTCATGTGACACGCCCAAACTTTAGCAACACAGTGAAATTGAACTTGATTCCGGGACATATAACTTAAATTTGTAAAGTCCAATATGTTGAGTTGACTCTTCTTTTCCCTTTAACAAAATTGAGTTGACATAGCAATAATTTAGTCGTTGAAGTCCTTACAAAAAGCAACACTGACTGCACATAAGACATCACGCTACAGTAAATATCATGCCAAAGGAGCAATTTTGCGTATGAGTATTGAGTTTTTGTATGTTGGGTCTTATGTTTGTCCATTGTCGAGTTCAACTCACTTGTTGTGGTGGTATATCTTGACACTCCATCTATGTAGTCAACACTCAACATCTCTCAATGTGTAAAACGATCCATCCATCCATCCATCCAGCTAAGAAATATATTCATTCATGTCAATAATTATATCACCAGCTACTACAACATCATCTGCCATTAATACTACCACTGGTTTACCAAAATATAGTTCTGCCATGTTATTATTATCAACTGGTTTATATGATGATGATGATGATCCACTTCCAGAAGAAGATGATCTTCAACTTCATAGAATACTAATACAGGAATGATGTAATGGTATGCCCGTATCGATATCGGACTCTTAATAGCGTATCGGTGTCGGGCTTCCGTACCGGTGTGCCGGTACTTGTGCAAACCAGAGTATGTAAATTTTTTTATTCTTACTTCTTAGCTTTGAATATTCGATGTTCCTTTTGAGTTTTATATGTTTGATTAAATTCCTCAATGTGATTCTCTTCTTCTTACCCTGAAATTGAAGTCAACTCTTGCAAGATAGACTTTCATTTCAATTTCATTGAGCTAACCCCAGTGGAATCAAATCATGATCTTGAAATCAAATTTCAAGAATTACACTTGACTTGGCAAATTTCCAGAACAACACTAGAAATGATGAAAAGAAAG
The DNA here is from genome assembly GCA_023531295.1 of Papaver armeniacum. Taxonomy (NCBI): domain Eukaryota; kingdom Viridiplantae; phylum Streptophyta; class Magnoliopsida; order Ranunculales; family Papaveraceae; genus Papaver; species Papaver armeniacum. Next base: position 113,508 of record JAJJWW010000621.1, read on the forward strand.
TGAAGAGATAAAATTAGTGTCCCTTTCTTTCACTTTGATCTTGACTTACTCCTACCCAATCTGCTTCTACTTTGAAGAGGGAATAGACAAAAGGATGAGTGCTGGTAGAAATCTAGAGTAGTTGGAATATTTCCAGCATTTTACTGAACCCCAACCCACCTGGCTAAATCAATGAAAGTCACAGCAAAAACTATGCTAAAGAGGTGGGGGCACAAGCAAAAAGCACCAATATTAGAACACCCCATTGGTTTTTTTAATGGGTGGGGCAAGTGCCCCACCATAGTATATTAAATCCGTCCCTTTGAAATACTAGTGTGGCTTTGGTGTTCATATTTTTTTGGGTTAATTATCTTGTATGTTTCTTTTGTTTTTGTAAACGATTATCTTGTGCGCTTGACTGCTTGTTGAGAACCATTGTTGAATCTTGAGAATAAGGCTTGGATTATTTTATTTTTTCTTCATCATGTGTTCTTAAACAACTGGCTCGTTGACTAATTTTAACTTCAAAAGAATGATTATTTGATTGTTTTAATGGGATCACCCAATAGTTGGCTACTTTGGCTTGCCCGGATACGCATATATGCAATTGCAACTTTTCATAATTTCATTTTTTTTGCAACTTAAACAAACATGCTGTTAGTTTCATAGTGTCTGTCTACTGGTTAGCCACTATGTGAGGACAAAAACAAACATGTGTTTCGTTCTTGATTAAACATGCTGTTAGTTGTAACTTGTTTTACATAGTTTGACTTGTCAGTTATGAAGAATCGAAAGATCAATGATTAGTAGTTTGTACTTTGTAGGGTTCGATTTCAAGTATGAATAGAGCTGTCTTGATCTTGGGGATCATGAGTACTATATCATTTTGGTGTATAGGTACAAGGAGTAACTACTAAATTCGGGTGGTTTTTGGAACCTTTATTTGGTTGATTTTCTTAATTGTTCGATCAAATATCAGTGTTTTGTGTAAACAAAAGAACAGAAGAAGAGATTTTCTTGTTCTTGTTTAAGCATGATGACCTTAAAACGCAAGTACTCATGGTGGAGTCCAAAGAATTCAAAATGGCTTCAGGAAAATCTTACAGGTACATATTGGTTTCCTCTTTTCGGTTGTGTGTTGCAGCTTTTGTTTGAGTTATGAATATTTTTGTTGAGGAATAGTTCAATTTTGTCTTTAAGCTATTGTTATTAGAATAATTTGTATTCTTGTAGTGTTTGGTATGATTTGATTGGAGTTGCCATCTGCAGCAAGAAGTTTTGGATTTTCAATCTGAAAATTCAATTATCAATAATCTTCCTTATTGTAGTGACTAATATAGGTATATAGGCTGTAACAATGCTGGTTGTCCAACTATTAAAGTCCAAACCCTATCTATTCCAACAGTTAATGGAACCCGGTGTCCTCGAGTCAAGCAATGTAGTATTAATGAAATTCAGCTAAACACGACATCTCTTTAATGTTGCACCACTTTGAGTTTCATAGGCACAATTCTGAGACATGCTACTTGTTTGCTTACAACTGAAAAATATGGCATTACCTACTTGAAAACAGATATGGATGCGAAAGTAACTGTGATGGTCAATCTCATAAAAGTGGATGCAAATTATTTCTCAAGAAGGCCAAGGATGTATCACAAGAAGCGACCTGAGTTACTGAAACTGGTTGAAGAATCTTATCTAGCATATCGGGCTCTAGCAGAAAGATATGATTATGCAATAGGGGCACTTCACCAGGCTCGTAAGACTACATTAGGTGTTTTTCCAAATCAAATTCCCTTCAGTGATGATTCATCTTCCTCTCCTAATGGCTTGCACAAGGAAGATTCAGGTCTTTCTCCATCGCAATCTCGTTCCGCTGGCAAAAAAAGACCCAAACAGGTAAAACGCAAGTACTCATGGTGGAGTCCGAAGAATTCAAAATGGCTTCAGGATAATCTTACAGGTAAATATTGGTTTTCTATTTCAGAATTCATTTTCTGAGTTATGAAATCTTTTGTCTATTAGTTCAAATATTTTGTCTATAAGCTATTGTTATTAGCATATATTTACTTGTTGTGTTTAGTATGATTCATTGTAGTTGCCATCTGCAGCAGGCAGTAAAGACATAGGCTGTAAGAATGCTGAATGCTATTTGTCCAACTATCAAATACCGAACCCTTTTATCTATTCTAAGCATGTCAAACAACAAACTGAATTCTGTGTCCTCGAGTCAAGCAATGTAGTACTAATCTAAGAGCTGCAAAATTGAGCTAAGCACGTAATTCCTTTTAGCATTTCCAGTTCTGTTTTTTGTTAGTACCATTTTCATTAATGAAAGTAGAATTTAGGCACAGCACTTTGGGTTTCGTAAATGTTATTCTGAGACAAGCTATTCGTTTGTTTATTACTAATAAAAATTGACATTACCTACTTGAAACAGATATGGATGCAAAAGTAACTGTGATGATCAAGCTCATAAAAGAAGATTCAAATCATTTTTCAAAAAGGCCAAAGATGTATTACATAAAGCGATCTGATGAGTTACTGAAACTGGTGGAAGAATCTTACCGAGCATATCTGGCTCTAGGGGAAAGATATGATTATGCAACATGGGCACTACGCCAGGCTCATAAGACTATGTTAGAAGCATTTCCGAGTCAAATTTCCTTCAATAATGATTCACCTTTCTCGGGCTTTCCTGCTGTTGAAGGGTTTATACTGCCACAGCCAATACGTGCATTTTTGTACCCTGATGGCTTGCACAAGGAAGGTTCAGGTCTTTCTCCAGCGCAGTCTTGTTCTGCCGGCATAAAAAGACTCAGACAGGGAAATTATCTGTTTGGATCAGGAGGAGGAGCAGAAGAACAGGCGAAGTTTGCCAAAAGAAAAGTGACGAAGGACCAAAACACTTGCGACAAAGATAATGATCCCAAGGTGCTCACAGAACACAAGGTCAAAGAGCGCAAACAAAGTTCAAAAACTGGTTTATCTGGACAGAATATCAAGACAGGGTTCATGTCCGAGGATGAATTAGTTGGGAAAGTTGATGATGTAGTTCTGAAACTAAAGCAACTGATCGCAAAGTTACAATCTGGAAATAAAGTTAGCCTTCAGTACCAACAGAGTTTGGAGAAAGTATCTAATATGGAATCCAGAGAACTAAGTGAGCAGGCAATTAAAGAAGAAAGTGAACTTGGAATTTTAACACACTCTTTGTCTAAGGCTGGAGCAGGGGTAACCAACTGTTCACAATGCTTAGAGAGTTTATCTGATCTAGAGACCAAACTTTCACATTCCCAAGCAGAGGCCGCAGTCCTGAATGAGCGAGCAAGTAAAGCTGAAACAGAAGTTCAAATCCTAAAGCAAAACCTCACCAGATTAGAGGGTGAAAATGAAGCTGCTATTCTTCGAGATAAGCAATGCTTGGAGAAGATATCAAATTTGGAGACTAAACTCTCTCATGCTGAGGATGAAACTAGAAGACATATCGAGAGAACCAAAGTTCTCGATGAGAGGAACTTGTCTTGTACCATGTTGATTAAGAATTTGCAAGATGAAGTTTTGTGCCTGAAGGAAGCAAAAGAGGCCGGAGAACAGAATGAGCAAGTATTGGTAGAGCGAGCAAGTAATGCTGAAACAGAAGTTCAAATCTTAAAGAAAGACCTCACCAGATTAGAGGGTGAAAATGAAGCTGCTATTCTTCAAGATAAGGAATGCTTGGAGAAGATGTCAAATTTGGAGACTAAACTCTCTCATGCGGAGGATGAAATTAGAAGACATATTGACAGAACCAAAGTTCTCGATGAGAAAAACTTGTCTTGTACCATGTTGATCAAGAATTTGCAAGATGAAGTTTTGTGCTTGAAGGAAGCAAAAGAGGCCGGAGTACTGAATGAGCAAGTATTGGTAGAGCGAGCAAGAATTGCTGAAACAGAAGTTCAAATCTTAAAGAAGGAACTCACCAGATTAGAGGGTGAAAAGGAAGCTGCTATTTTTCAATACAAGCAATGCCTGGAGAAGATATCAGATTTGGAGACTGAAGTCTCTCATGCCGATGATGAAATTAGAAAACATAACAAGAGATCCAAAATCCTTGATGAGGAAAACTTGTCTTGTGCCATATCGATTAAGAATTTGCAAGAAGAAGTCTTGTTCTTGAAGGAAGCAGAAGAGAATCTTAAAGAACAGGTTGAGCTTCGTTTGGGAGAAAGAAATGCTTTTCAGCAAGTGATATACTGTCTAAAAGAAGAAATAAATGAATTGAATGTGCAACACCATAGTGTCGTGGAACAGGTGAAGCATGTTGGGTTCAAACCAGATTCCATTGAGTTGTCTGTGACGAGCTTACAACAGGAGAATTCTGAGATGAAAGAGCTGTACCATGAGGCGAAAGAAGAAAATGCATCTCTTTTGGTGAAGATGGAGCAAATGGAGAAGTTGCTGCAAAATAATGCCCATTTAGAAACTTCTCTTTCAGATGTGAATGCAGAGTTAGAAGGGTTGAGGAGAAAACTAATGGCAGTGGAAGAAACCAGCAAGTCCCTTCATCAAAAAGAGTCTAATCTTGTTGCTGAGAAGGCTGCCCTTGTTTCCCAAGTAGAGATTGCTGCTGAGAATCTAACAAGACTTGCGGAGAGAAACATCTTCCTCGAGAAATCTCTCTATGACGTTAATGCCAAGCTTGAAGAGTCTAGTACTAATTCAAAGAACCTGGAAGAATCTTTTCACTCTCTCAAGAATGAGAAGTTGGGTCTTGTTACCGAAAGGGACACACTGGTTGCCAAGTTAGAAAGCATGCGTGAAAGGCAGGAAGGTCTCGAAAAACGTTGCACAGAGTTGGGTGAAAAACATGTGTCTCTGGAGAATGAGAAAGAGACAATACATCATGAAGCCACAGAAGTACAGGGCTTACTGGACCAAGAAAAAAAAATGCACGCAAATTTTGCTCAGAGCAATGAGATCCTCATAGGTAATCTTGTTGCTGAGAAGGCCGCCCTTCTTTCCCAAGTAGAGATTGCTACTGAGAATCTAGCAAGACTTGCAGAGGAAAACATCGTCCTTGAAAATTTGCTCAATGAGGTTAATGCTGAGTTTGAAGCGTCTAAGACTAAATCAAAGAACTTGGAAGAATCTTTCCACTCTCTCAAGAATGAGAGGTTGGGTCTTGTTACTGAAAGGGACACACTTGTCACCCAGTTAGAAAGCATGCGGGAAAGGCAAGAAGGTCTCGAGAAACGTAGCGCAGAATTGGCTGATCTGGAGAAGGAGAAAGAGGCACTACTTCATGAAGTCACAGAAGTACAGGGCTTACTGGACCAAGAAAAAAAAATGCATGCAAGTGTTCTTCAAAGCAATGAGATCCTTATAGGTAATCTTGTTGCTGAGAAGGCCAGCCTTCATTCTGAAGTAGAGATTGCTGCTGAGAGTCTTGCAAGACTCGCGGAGAAAAATGTCTTCCTTGAAAAATCTCTCGATGACGTTAATGCTGAGCTTGAAGAGTCTAAGACTAAATCAAAGAGCTTGGAAGAATCTTTCCAGTGTCTCAAGAATGAGAGGTTGGGTCTTGTTACTGAAAGGGACACACTTGTTACCAAGTTAGAAAGCATGCGGGAAAGGCAGGAAGGTCTCGTGAAATATAGCGCAGAGGTGGATGAAAAACATGTGTATCTGGAGAAAGAGAAAGAGGCACTACTTCATGAAGTCACGGAAGTACGGGGATTACTGGACCAAGAAAAAAGAATGCATGCAAGTTTTGCTGAGAGCAATGAGATCCGTATAGGTAATCTTGTTGCTGAGATGGCCACCCTTGTTTCCCAAGTAGAGATTGCTGCTGAGAGTCTTGCAAGACTTGCAGAGAAAAATGCTTTCCTTGAAAAATCTCTCGATGACGTTAATGCTGAGCTTGAAGAGTCTAAGACTAAATCAAAGAGCTTGGAAGAATCTTTCCACGCTCTCAACAATGAGAAGTTGAGTCTTGTTACTGAAAGGGACACACTTGTCACCAAGTTAGAAAGCATGCGGGAAAGGCAGGAAGGTCTCGAGAAATATAGCGCAGAGGTGGATGAAAAACATGTGTATCTGGAGAAAGAGAACGAGGCACTACTTCATGAAGTCACGGAAGTACGGGGATTACTGGACCAAGAAAAAAGAATGCATGCAAGTTTTGCTCAGAGCAACGAGATCCAGTATAGGTAATCTTGTTGCTGAGAAGGCCACGCTTGTTTCCCAAGTAGAGATTGCTGCTGAGAGTCTAGCAAGACTTGCGGAGGAAAACCTCTTCCTTGAAAAATCTCTCAATGGCGTCAATGCTGAGCTTGAAGAGTCTAGTACTAAATCAAAGAACTTGGAAGAATCTTTTCACTCTCTCAAGAATGAGAGGTTGGGTCTTGTTTCCGAACGGGACACACTTGTCACCATGTTGGAAAGCATGCGTGAAAAGCTGGAAGGTCTTGAGCAATGTTGCGCAGAGTTGGGTGAAAAACATGTGTATCTGGAGAAGGAGAAAGAGGCACTACTTCATGAAGTCACAGAAGTACAGAGCTTACTGGACCAAGAAAAAAAAATGCATACAAGTTTTGCTCTGAGCAATGGGATCCTTATAGGTAATCTGGAGGACCACATTCGTATACTGCAGGAAAAGCATCGGTTGATGGAAAATGAACTCGAAAAAGAAGAGGATACAGCTATGAAAGCTCAGCTGGAGATCTCCATCTGGCAGATATGTGTCCAAAATATCGAAGAGATGAGTTACTCTCTTTTGATTGAATGCCAGAAACACCTTGAAGCATCCAAGTTATCTGAGAAGCTTATCACAGATTTAGAACAGAAAAATCTCCATCAGCAGTTGAATGTTGATACTTTGTCGAACCAAGTGGACACTCTGAAAATGGGGATTCATCAAGTGTTGAAGCTACTTAAAACTGATGTAGATTATGCGTGTCCAGATAAAATTGAAGAAGATGAGAGACTTGTTCAGCATATTTTGAAGAAGATTGAAGATGTTGTTTGTTCATTATCCCAATTACAAGATGACAAGCAGCAATTATTGTCTGAGAAGTTGGTTCTTGAAACTGTTTTTCAACAACTGATATGTGATTTGCGAAACTCAAGCTTAGTTTATCGAGATGAAAACTCAAAGTTACTTGAAGAGATCAAATCTTTGAGAAATGACTACTCAAACTTGAAGGAAGAAACATGCATGCTAGAAGAGGAAAGCATTTATCTACTCGAGGAAACTATGTTTCTGAGCAACCTTTGTTTAGTTCTGAATAGTTTTGGTGCTGAACTGAAGAGTTTTGGTGCTGAAAAAGTTGCTGAACTTAAAGGGCTTGGAGAAGGTTTGGAATCCCTACAAGGAATAAATGGTGGTCTCGAGCAGGAAATTAAAATGATGCATGAAGGGATTAAAATGGTCGAAGCAGAAAATTTAAATCTCAAATCCGCAGTTGAGAAGTTGGAAATTGAGCTTAACGCAACAAGGAACCAGAAAGATTTGGAGCTCAGACCTGTAGAGGTTTGCAACACGGACCTCGACGATGAACATACTGCAGAATTCGTAAAGCTGAAAGAAAGTCTTTGTGCATTGGTAGGTGAAAATAAAGAAATGAAGTCTGACATGACAAGATATGCACAAGATATGGGTCCTCTGGTCGAGAGTATAAATAATCTTGAAGATCTTATGTTTTCACATGTAAGCTCCGATTCAGCAGATAGTCAGGAGATTAAGGTAATTTCTACTTTCTTTTAAACTGCTCCTTTGATTCTGTCTGAGGATAATAGTTCATAACAATGCTAGTTCCAGTTGTAAGATTTTATTAGGGCATGCTATGAATATGTTATATTGTTCATTGTTATCAGGCAAATGACAATTGGCAAGTGTTCTGTTTAGCTGAAATTGTCCCTGAACTTCATGAGGAACTTTCTATTAATGCCTTAATTTACAGGATGTGGCGAAGCCTCGACATGATAGGATCTCTCAACTGAGTGGTGATCATACTTTCACAATGTCAGTTGGAATCCCTGACTTGCAAGATCTGCAAAGAAGGGTAAAAACATTTGAAAAGGCACTGGTACAGATGAAGAGACTCATTCAACAGGAAAGCATGGACGCCAACAATAAGACGAGCAAAGCTGTTCAGGTGGAACCCAAAGAAGTGGAACATAGGGATGGTCTCATCAAAAGGAATTCTGAGCTTGAAACTTCTAGCGGTGCAAAGAATGTGATTATAGTGAAAGACATTCCACTCGATCAGGTTGCATCGTCTTCATCTTACGATCACCGACGTGACCTATATGCAGCTAGTTTAAGAAGAAGCTCTCCGATTGATGAGCAACAGCTCGAATCATGGGGCATTGTTGAGAAGGACTGCACCGATCATATGACAGTGAACAATAACCCAAAAGGGGCATCTCCTGTGAGGGAAACTGGTAATAGTGATTGCCTTCAAGAGCGCAACTCTTCAACAATTTTACAGGAAGAGAAGGAGATGGTTGTCGACCATCTAAAGGTCCCCAAGAGAGTTTCATGGGCACAAGAAGAAGGGAACACACAGAAAGTCCTGCAAAGACTAACATCTTACAATCTGCAACTAAGCAACCTTAAAGGAACTGTGGAAGGATTGAGAAAAAGATCAAGAAAATCCCGAAAAGCAGGAGGACAGAAAATTCGGAATACGATAAAGTGGAAGGGAAGCTACAAGAAGTTGGTGAAGCAATCACACAGTTGCTTGATAGCAACAGAAAATTAAGAAAACAGCTAGAAGAAACTGTTCCTGTGAAACTTGATGGAAAGGCTGAGGTAGAGTCCAAAGAGAGCAGAAATGTTACAGTGGAAGCACACAAAATGTGTGAAAAGATCCAATGTCTAGATTTGGAGGTGCAGAAACTGCAGCTTGTTCTAATGAAACTTGACAATGAACATGGGGGAGAAGGAACCTCATCAGATCCTGCTAGAAGCTCATCAGCTCCTGCTAGAAGAAAGAGACTTGCACTAAGAGATCTCCTTCATAGTGACAAGGAGAAGCAGTAACCGCAGAATGAAAGACAGACGGGTTTTTTGCATGTACTGGACCTTCCATGTAACAAAACCGAGGTTGGTACATCTACTGTTATTTGATTATACAACTTGTAAAGACCTCATCTATTAGCTTTCCATTGTATATTTTTCTTCCCTTGATTTACAATTTTCTGAAAATTGAGTGTGATTTATGTGTATAGACTAAAGATGTGTTCCTGGAACAAAATAATGTGTAATTTCTTAATAAAGCTCTGCATTTCTGAGATTGATGCAAACGACCAATTTATGTGGGTACAATTTTATCATTTGATTGTGTAAAAATGGGATTTGAGTAGTTCACTTCCTACACTCTCTAGAAGCTTTTGTCTTGACAGACTTAAGTAATTTCTTCTAGAACAAATTACAGCTGCTTGAACTTGGGATCCTTGCCAAGGGGTGATCATATATTCGGGTTTTTGAGTAGTAGTAGTAGTAGTAGTAGTAGCAGACATTAAGAACCTTATGCTGTGCAAAGTGGATTGCAGAATTGACGCATACTTCGAGCTGGTCGAAGAAAAAACAGATACAGAATTGAGTGCAAGGCATTCAGTAAAGTCATCATCATTTCCTAATGAAGTTTATGAGAAAACAAAGAACAACAAAACCACAAGTATGGTATAACTTGATTTGTTATGTTCATTCATAATTGTGAGATTTTTAGAAATTATTTTGAAAGATCTGGAAATGCTGAATTCATGAGTTGCAGGCTGGCAAACAGTTAGGTTTCCTTTAACAATCATTGAGGCTGGCAAACAGTACTCACGTGATGTTGATGAAAGGCAAACATTGCCCCCCCACGAAATGTCGGTGGCATTCATTCTACTCTTGTTTCTTTCAACTTGTGAGTTTACTTAACCTTTGGGTCATTGGTTTTAGGATATTTTGCTTCTCATCTTTGTACTGCATGGTGCATCCGAATCCGAAAATTCCATGCAACATCCAATTTCCATCCAAAATCCAAACAAATGTAATCCTTTTCACTTCAAATGTAAGTATAAATTTTATATATTCTTATGTATGAATTTTGTATATGACTAGTACATTTTCGGATTTTTTCCGAACCCAATTTTTATTTACGTATAATAATTAATATTTTGGATGCGAAACCCATCGGGCATCCATAGACACCCTTCCATATTAATGTTGCAGCAGCCTTGGATACCCCCTGAACCTACAAATGCATTTAAACTCATCCTGTATACAGTAACTTGCTTGATTGACGGAGCACTGGCTGGGTAACTTTTGTTATGGAAGGGACCAACAATAAAATGAAAAGTAAAAGAGAGAGAATATAATCATCTACCTTATATGCTTACATCTACTACTTTTGTGCTATTTCCTTTAATTTTCTTCAAAATAATCCATCACTTGGAATACTTTGTTCATTTCTAAAGAAGTTCTCTGGATCAACTCTACTCTTAACTTGAACTAATCTTTTGAAGTTGTTCTTGAAATACTTACTTCCCCATGCAGTACCCTGCAAGTAGTTTGCAGATCCATTTCTCGACACACCCAAATCAATATCTCTATAATTGACGTACGCTTCCCTCGGGTTCTTCGAAACGTAAGGAGCCATATACTCGTAAAACTTTCTCATCCAATCTATACGTCTTTCGGTTTCTTCTGGCCCTGGCTCTGTCCATATTGTCAAGTACTGGATTTGAAGTATAGTTCCTCTTCTATGTGGAAAAGGGATCGAAGTCTCTGCAATCTCATCCATAATTCCACCATAAGGATTCATTGTCATCACAGGTCGAACTCCTTCCTTTAGTATTTTCCATGCCCCTTCCAATGCGGCTACCGGAATGGGCGTCTTCACATAATCAGACTTTCCCTTGGCAAACCTCTTTGATTGAGTCCTATTCAATAGAACATCTAGAGTTCCGTTGTATGGCATTCCAGCGTACCAGAGTACAGATCGAATCCAACTCATTTCGATACAATCTTTACTCTCTAAACCCAGCTCAGGAAATCCATCTTTCATCACAGGTAGGAGAGTCTTAGTATCTCCAAGAAACAAAGAAATGAATGAAGCTTTAATCGTTCTACGTTCGTTGGTGCCCACCGGAGCTATGCCAGCTCTAATAAAGAGCTCTCGAGGAAGTTTATGCGCAACTTCTTGCCACCGATGTACCAGTGAAGTTAAACCGGAATCATCTCTCAACAATTTCTCTATTCTAAAAACAGTTACAGTTGGTGGGACGTAAACCAATCTGATCTTCCAGGAAAGAATGACGCCAAAGCTGCCAGGAGCGCCTCCTCGTATCGCCCAGAACAAATCTTCTCCCATGGATTTTCTGTCGAGGATTTTCCCGTTAACGTCGACTATTTGAGCATCAATGACATTATCAGCTGCAAGTCCATATTTCCTTAACAAAGTACCGTACCCACCTCCACTGAACAATCCGCCAACGCCTACAGTAGGACAAACCCCCGCAGGAAACCCAAGAGTTTTGCTTTTCTCTGCAATTCTGTAATAAAGCTCGCCCATAAGCGCGCCAGACTGAACCCATGCAGTTTTATTTTCAGCATCGACGTTAATTGACCGGAGATTAGACAGATCAAGAATTAGAAATGAAACATCAGATATAGAAGATAAACCTTCGTAGTCGTGGCCGCCGCTTCGAATCTTCATCAGGATTCCATGTTGCTTAGAACAAATCACAGATGCTTGAACGTGGGATTCATCTGAAGGAAGAATTATGAACTCGGGTTTTAGGGTGGTAGATGTTATGAATCTAATGTTGTGCACAGTTGACGTCCATATTGATGAAAATCTTGAACTGTTGGGTGTATAAATTGGTATGAAACCTGTCTTAGAATGGAGTTTAAGGCATTCAAGAAATTTGCCAGTATCAATTGATGTTGTTCCTAATGAAAAACTGAAAAATAACACTGATATCAAAAGTACAGAAAATCTCTCCATCTTAAGTTTGTACTGTTTCACATATTTTATCACTGCCTTTATTTATAGGCTCAGCTTTTATGTGAAGGACTATTACATAGTACTATTCTTTCATGTGTAGCACTGTAGCCTGCTAGAATGTCAAAGATTTTTAATATTTTTTTTTTGACATTATATTTATTATTATCCTTGTTTAGTTATATTTTGTTCTTCTTTGATCCGTTTTGGATAAACTGCTTATCATTGCAGATATTACGTCTTTGACTAGTGTTACGGCGTATTTGAATATACAATGATCATGCATTTTTGAAACGTAGGATCTGTAATCACAGGGTTAATGACTGCATGTTCATTATATTGTTTCGCAATCAGGAAGGCGATGGTAGGACCAATTACCTTAATTGAGATATTTCCACTAAATAAAAAATTCTTGACGAACCGAGCTGTAAAAACCAGCTCAAAACTGTCACACACAAAACCCATTCCATGCACATCTCCCGAGGGCACGGGCCCACTCATACCCACAAAAAACAAAAAACAAAAAACAGAAAAAAAATAAAAATAATCGTGAAAGGCGGTTTTTAACGTGTTTGGAATTCTCGGTTCATATAGAACCATTGATATCAATTTGAAATATGAATGCACTTTATACGGGTTGAATTCCTGCCATACATCATACATGTAGCATAAGAATTGACTTGCATATCTCTTTGAATAAAGGTCAATATAAATTGCCTGGCCACAATCAATGCCAACCTACCACTGAAAAAATCTTTAGTCATTTTGGATCTCATGTTATTCACGTATCTGCATCTGGTCTGGTAATAAAGACTTGGTTGTGCTCGATCCATGCCATGGTATTTGACCATAGAAAAGTAAACATTTTGACAAAAATCCCAATAAAAGTAGGCTATGACGTATCCTTGTAGTTTCTAGTCCAATTTTATTGATTCGACAGTTTATAAGAAACTGACATTCACATTTGAGCGCGTTTTCAAAGAGGCAATAAAATCCATGGAGAAATAGCTGTTTTTGTGAAGTGTTGAATTGTGCGTTTTTCAACCTTCAAAGGAACATCTATATGAGAATATAAATGAAGCACTTGCGTGTTTTTTACGTGCAATCTTGCTGCCAGCGTGTTGTATTGATCAAATTTTTTCAAAAACTCTAAGACTGTGTCCCATAGTCGTTATCCATAAGATTCACAAAAAAAAAAGGCATGTTAGACGTTAGAAAAGAATAGGTTTTGTAGATTTCAGTTCCAAATTTTAAAACGCAAAACCATCACCAGTTAATTAACTTTGAAAAACGGCTTTGAAAGATATACTAGTTAATTGCCCAAGACTTATTAACGAAAGAAACCAAGAAACCCGGTCTATTTTCAACAAGGCCCCTCATATGTAGCTTTTATTGGGTGTATGGTGTAGAACTTTAATCGAATGATGCAGTGTAGGTGTAGTCAGGGGCAGCACCAATATTTCTACGTTGGGGTGCAAAAATTTGTTTTGAGGTGCAATTTTTTTAAGGGTGCAAAGAAGCAAAATTAGGCTAATAAATAGACTTAAATCTTCAATTGCACTCAAATTGCAATGGGCTGACTCCAACCCTTGGTGTAGTCATATTACAATCAACACAAACAAGAAATTACTAGTGATCCTGTTTTAAGGACCAATTTAAGGTCTAGTCCATCCATTAGAGATGATTAATTTAATTAGAGATGATTAATTTAATCGATGTTTTTGGACCAAAAATATTATTCTCAATACCAAAAATGTGTGAGGGTTGTTATTTACTTTTTTTCCAAAAAATACCAGAAATGTCCTCTCCCTCACATATATACCTGCTATGTTGATTGAACCATACCTATTATGTCATCACACTTCTTGTTTTTTCTCTCGAATTGGTTTGGTGACCTTGATTATGATAATTCTTTGGTAGATCTCGTGGTTGAAGTGATTAAATTCATGGCCTGACTCCTCAGATCTGTCAGTTTCATCTTATCCGTCATCGTGAAGTTAAAAAAGGGTTTTGATCTTCTACAATGGATGAGGAGAAGAAGAGAAGCATGTGATTGTGAAGAAGAATATTCAAGAATAGATCCATGAAGAAGTAGAAGAAGGAGATACAATTCATCAATTTTGGATTTTGTTTAAAACTTTTAAATTTTCTTCTTCTTCATTAGGATATGATATTAAATGTTGGAAGACGAAGGTTGTCTGATTAAAGTGATGTTTACTCCTCTTTCTTTTTCCGATTAGTTTGATTTCACTATTTTTGTTAGATTTATCTTTGATTAAATTGTTTTTGTTTCGATCACATATTTTTTCCTTCAATACATACCGTTGGATCAATATGCACCGAAGGATCATACACCTTTTCCTTTAGTATATTTTTTTCCTCCAGTACATATCAATGTGTATTGTTGGATCTTCTACTTTAGTTTTTTTGTGTACTCTCTTCTTGTACGTTATGACCTGTAATGCTTAATTTTCTTACTAATTTTTTTTTTTCAGTAACATTATTTGTGCATTTAAGAATGAATAACTTTTTCCCTACTTTTGGTTGTTTTGCAACACAATTTCACACATAATTATGCATTTAAGTCACTTCATTGGTTTACCAATAAAATCCGGTTGAAATTCCCATTTCAGTTATCCTACAACAAGCTATAATCCCTCGCGTTTTGCATGTTTATCTCATTTGTTATTCCTGGTTTTGAGTTTAGAGATTGGATAGTTTGTATTATTACTTACATACGCTATAACAAACAACTATATCCTGGACACATCTGTTTTGTCGGGGTAAATACATTACTTGTTCTTGAGGTGTACCTATGTACTATTGTAGGGCATATGACGTTTTCTTTTGTCAATTTTTTTGTTCAGTTTCAGTCGCTTCTTTTCCGGTAATTCAATTCATTTATTTATTTTGTTGTTTCATTGTTATGTCCCTAATAAGTATACATGAGATTATCCTCCTCCAAATCCTCCAAATTCTTTCTCCCCACTCCCCTGAAAAGAAGAAGAAACATTAGCTTTTCTTCTATATAATCAGTGTTACAAAAATTTAATTTATCTAATATTCTAGTTTGGTTTGTGCTTCATGCTCCGTTGGTCAGAAGCGGACTTCTTGATTCAATATTCATCTACAAACAGCTCCAAGGTATGATTTTGATGCACTAACTTTTTTCATATTACTATTATTTTCATGATTTTGGTTTTGACTGTTAGTTTATTTAGCTGATTTTTTGCATAATAACATGGCTTCATATTTTTTTTAGTGGATAGTGAACATGTGTTGTGAATATTCCCATGGTGATTGTGAAAAACTTGATCATTTTAGGACGTTTGTTACTAGTTGATTATTTATTTTTATATTTTTTTTTTGTACAATTGATAGTTTGTGTTTAGTTAGTAATTGCAAGTTTATGATGAGCTTAAAAAGGTTTTAGGTGGGAAGTTAATGACATGGTAATTTTTCATCATGCCAATATCCAACAAATGTCGTATAGTGGGGTTGTCTAATAAGCATTATTATAATGGATTATGAATCCATAATCAGTTACTCCATCCATAATCCATTATATGGGTTTTTGTTAAAATTTATAATAACTAATTACTTTAATCATAATTGAAAACATCCATTATTTTCATAAAATAAATAATTTTTTTTAAAGAATTATCATAATCAATTATTGTTTTTAAAGAAACTGAATCGGATTTGTTCTTTTTAATTTCTCTAAGCTATCAAGAGAGAGATAAAAAAAAAATAGGACACTAAAAGAAATCTTACATCGCCGTTCTTTCCTCTCCTCTTTGAGAGAACTTTATCTAAGATAATTAAATATTTGAAATAAGTGTTTGTGAAAATTTATTATAAAAATGATTGTATTAAAAATATTTATCAATTTATGATTATCTATTAATTGTTTGTAGTCTTATCACGTGATATCAGATATGTCGTTCACATTGAGAGAACCAGAGAAATATTTGTTTGCAAATTGCCTAATCTAAGTAAATACGGATGGTATCAAGAAAATTTAACGATAAGTGGGAAATCAAAGACGAATATGTTGTCATTTTTGCTGGTCCAGTATTTTGGGGGAGAAAAATCCTCAAGGAGCTAGAGGTTATTGTAAGTCAAGGAAGAAACTAAGAGGTTGTTGTGGACTTCAACTATTTTGAAAGTAATTTTAAAAACGAAGTACGATGCGATGTTGGAAATAGATAATAATTATTTAGTTGATCGAATCAAAACCATATAGTTCATCTTTGTTGCACTGGATAGTAATCGAAAAGCGAAAATGAAATTTTTTGAGTTGATACTTCTGCTCCTGAAATTAATGAAAGATATTATTACAAAGACAGTGGAGGTGTCCTTATCCGTGAGTTGTGGCTTCCACCACCAGAATCAGAGGATGATAAGTATGATTATATAGGGGTTGGAGTGCGGATGCAGAGAGTACCGCAAGGAGATTTGCATAGTGTGGTTGACGGATCCTCAAATGAAAAATTGGGTCGTGAACGCGGTGGCTATGGATTGTGTGTTAGTGATCATAATATGGTAGTCTACTTAACCGTTGGAGGGAGATTTGGCGTCGTCTATAGCGTTATTTATCATGATCTTGAAGCTCTCAAGATACTGCTTGAAAAATGTGTTGCATGGAATTTTTTTAGGATACGGGTATTTTCTGATTCAAAAGCTGTCGTGGAGTTGTTAATTATGAAGTGGACGCATCGTTCAAATAAAGATGCCATTATAGGGATGCGTGAGAAATTTGGAGTAGAAGCTATCAGGTTTGCACTCGAGGTGAGTAATTACTTGAAGAGATCTTATACTAATGTGGATGGAAGGTATGCATTCTTTAGGCATTTTCCTAGAGAGATGAATTTCATTGCTGGTTGTTGTTCCAAGTAATATAATAGAACAGGTAAAGGAGAATTTATTAAGGAATGAATACAATTATCTAAGGATAAGTTAATCATCTTTGATATATATATATATATATATATATATATCGTTTAATCATCTTTGATATTAATGGAAATATTATGAGAACTACGCATTTAACTGCAACCACGCGTTACTTGAAACGACGCTATATAGAAGATGGATGTTATAGGTACAAAAAGATGAAAAAGAAAATGATTTAGTTGAAGGTTAGATATATGTTATTTAATAAGTTAAATAGTGATATGTATTAACAGGGATTAATGATCAGAAAGTTTGTTTGATTTAAAAAGTTGAACCTAGTAATTTTTCTTGATTTATCAACGTTATTTATCTATACAAATCTCCGTCAATTTTGATGTGTCCGGCCAATACCTACCTTTTTTTTCTTGTTTTTGAACACATAATCTATTTTATTTCTCTAAATAATCTCTCCTTTTTTAGATAAATTTACAAGCAATATTCGTCCATTTGTACAAGTGAGTATTTCATGTATTATTATCTCTGTCGAACATTCAATTCAAAGGTTTTTGCCATGTTTTAGATAAGATTTTAAGAATCTTCTAGATATATAGCAATTTAATGGAATTTTCAATTTCGGGTACTCTTAAAAATGATATTTTCATCTTAAAAATACAACAAGGGTTAAAAATTGTAAAGCATTTTAGCGAAATCAGCTCCAGTTGACCCTTGTTATTGGCATGTTGAATCTAATTTAGATCTGTATGTTTTGTATATACTCTTGATTAATATTATCAAATAAAAGATAGTCTTTATCCTTGTGTATTTCGGGCTAAAAAATGGCGTGCTGCTTTTGTTAGAACATTGCTTGGTTGAACCCACTAGCGTTGGTATGTCAAGTTAGTTGTCAATTTTAGTATCCAAAATGCATTCTTGATTTAGTATACTAAAGATAGTTTCGGACTAGATTAGGTCTAAGAAGAACTACTCGTAAGGATGAAGACTGAAGATTACAAGAAGACATCAACAAGGACTTCGTCAACAAAGGTATGTGGTAATTGATTTCATATGGATTCTTGTTCAATTCTACCTTTCTAAACTATCGAAACAAATGCTCACTCTATGGAACAATTCTTATGACGGTTAATGTACATTTATGTATATATACTCGAGGTTATTTGAGCCACGACTTTTGTGACAATAACCTTTATCCCTGGAAAGGTTCTCATGTTATATGAATGAGCTTACGAATTCAACGAGCCAAGAATCACTCAATTCCGAGTTATAACGATGAAGTTATGAGTGATTTATTAAAGTAACAATTATAAGTGTTGTTGTAATTGTTACAGTTCGTTAGTAGGAAACAATTCACGAACAGTTTATAACGGTTCACGGACTTGAGCCCAATTACGTGACTAGAAGCCATTTTTGGTCATGTTTGTGATGTTTCCGTATCTAGGCAAGATAGCTATTACTCCAAACATATTTGATTACCATATTAAAGTGTTTGTGGTTCCTTCCTAAGTTAGAATGTGATTTATTCACATAAATACAATGTTTGCTAATTAATTATTTATTTAATTATTTTGGCAAGAGTTGTAACTTAGGAAAGACTCCCAAAATTAGAAGAGCCTTGAAAAGGAAAATAGCTATGCTTAGCTTTCAAGCTATCTTTCACTATAAATAAAGGGTTCGTGAGTGCTACACGTTTTTTTTTTATCCCCTTTGGAAAATTGGTGTAAGCTCATAAGGTTGTTTTCCATGTCTTCTGTTGTAGGATCAGAATATCGCAACACCAAGACCCTTGCGAAATCCATAGACGACACACTGCGAAGATATTGCAGATTGGTAATAAAAATGACGCAACGGATGACGACAGCCTGAACACGAGAAAGATGTGAAGACCTAGCGAGATTTAGGAGTGTTGCGAGATTTTACATTTGAATACTTGCGAGAGTGTCGCAAGTCAGATCCGAAAATAAAGGATAGCTTAGCTGTCATCCACTATGTAATGTCCTATATAAAGAGCCAAACAGGCTTAAGAAAGTGGAGATCTTTTTAGAGTGGAGAGAAAGTTTAGAGGAGAGAGAAAGTTTAGAGTAGTAATTATATTCTTGATTTCACTTCCTTCTTATAAAATTTCTAACTCAATTAATAAAGAGATTAATTGTTGATCTTAATGATGTGTTGAATATTACGAATTCTAGTGAGGTGTGTATTGTAGGATTTCCTGCAATTACATATGGCGCTAGAAACAGGGACTGAAGATTAAAGATTAGAGATTGTTATTAAGATTGTTCAAATCAAGAAGACGATGAAACAAATTGATAAATCAGTTAAAGTAGAGGAAGTTAAAATCAAGGAATGTAATAGAAAGTTGGAATGTAGCTTGATTACAAAAATAATGATTAATGAATTCCATGAAAATATCAGAGGGAGAATACATAAACGAGATTTTGAAGGAAAGAAAATCGTGACAATGGAGAAGGCGTCACCCTTGAAAGATTGGGAAAAAACAGAAGATTACATTCACAGCAGCAGAGATACCAAGAGAAAATTTAAACCACACATCTCCTTTGGTAATCACGGTAACCACACGGAAAGAAAAGGAAAAATCAGCAAAAACTATGGAAGAATGGGCGGTAAATAGAACTCTAATTGATACGGGGAGTTCGGCGAATATAATATTTTACCATGCATACAGAGGAATGGGATACGAAGATGAAGAGATGTCTCCTTCAACTTATCTTATTCATGGCTTTGGCAAATCTACAACAAAACCAAAAGGAGAAATAGAGGTGCGAATTTTGCTGGGAGAAATTGAAACACAAGTGGCACTATGCGTAGTGGATATGGAATCACCGTACAACATTCTGTTGGGAAGGCCATGGATACATGAAATTAAAGCCGTAGCATCAACATTACATCAATGCATCAAATTTCCTATGCCAAGTGAGATTGGTGAAATTAGAGGGGAAGCTGATAAAGCGAGATTATGTTATCAAATTGAAGTGAAACAATATGAAGGACGTGCAAAGAAGCGAAAAAATCGCAGAAAAATGGCGAATGAAACAAAGAAACAAGAGGAATTTAGATCTTATATGATAAGAGCAGAGGAAGGGAAAGGGATACCCAGCGAAATTTCGGGAGAAGGAACTGAGCCCGCGAAGGAGATAAAAGAACCTACACCTATGGGAGAACCTAAGGCCAGTTACATCATGGCGAGAACCAACAAAGGAAGTGAATGTTGGAACCGAAGAAGAACCCAAAATACTAAAAATTGGGACTAAGATGGAGGCAGATGAAGAAGAAATAACTATTGGTCTGTTGCGAGAATTTAAAGATATTTTCGCATGGAACATGGATGAGGTGCCTGGAATAGACCCGTCTGTGGCATGTCATAGGTTGGAAATTGACAAGAATGTAAGGCCATTCAAACAAAGAATCAGAAAAATCGCAACAACATATCATCCTCAAATAGAAGAAGAGTTGCAGAAAATGCTTGATGCAAGAATCATAAGACAAGCAAAATATCCGGAGTGGATAGCAAATATGGTCGTAGTTCCAAAGAAGAAAAGGGGGATAAGAATTTGTATAGATTTTACTGACCTAAATAAAGCATGTCCGAAGGATAGTTTTCCGTTGCCAGATATTCCACAAATGGTCGAAGCTGCTGCAGGAAATGATAGAATATCTTCTCTAGACGGATATAAAGGATACAATCAAATCCCTCTCGCTGAAGAAGATCAGGAGCATACCGCTTTTTTCGCTCCAAGAGGGTTATATTGTTATACAAAAATGCCATTTGGTTTGCGAAATGTTGGAGCAACATACCAAAGGATGGTAGAAAAGGTGTTTGCGAAATGGATACACAAAACATTGGAAGTGTATGTGGATGATATGTTAATAAAAAGTAAAGAAGCAAAAAGTCATGTCCAAGATCTGAGGGAAATTTTTGAACAAATGAGACATTTTAACATCAAAGTAAATCCAGAAAAATGTATCTTTGGGGTTGCATCGGGAAAAATTTTAGGTTACATCGTATCAAAAGAAGGAATACAAGTTGATCCAGAGAAAGTGCAAGCATTTCGCGACATGCCAACACCAGCGACGGTAAAAGATGTACAAAAGTTAAATGGACTCTTAGCTTCGCTGGGAAGGTTCATTTCGCGATCATCAGACAAATGTAAATATTTTTTCAATATACTCAAAAAGGGGGCGAAGTTTAGATGGAAAGACGATTGCGAGAAAGCTTTTCAATGAATAAAAAACATCTGACGAATATATCTATTTCGCAAAAGGCAGAACCAGGGGAAGAATTATTAATCTATCTTGCGACAACTTCGCATGCGTTAAGTACTGTGTTATTGCGAATAAACGCAGGAGTTGAAAAACCAATCTATTACATAAGCAAAACCTTCAATGCTGCAGGGAAAAATTATTCAAAGATTGAAAAACTAATTTTGGCATTAGTTTATGCAGCATTTAAACTTCGAATTTATTTTTAAGCACATGAAATAAGGGTACTGACAAAAATACCAATCGAGTCAGTAATGAAAAATTCAAAAAGATCTGGCAGAGTTGAGAGATGGAATGCACATATAGGACACTTCAAAATCAAGTATGAAATATTATCTTCACCAAAATCGCAAGTTGTCGCAGATTTCTTAGCAGAATTTCCTTTAGAAGATGATGAAGCTGTGGAAGAGATGATAGATGTAGAAGAAGAACATGGAAATCCGGGAGATTTATTAACAGAGCCAAATAGATGGGAAATATTGGTAGATGTATCATCAAATGGAGAAGGTAACGGAGTTGGATTTGTTTTGATTTCGCCAGAGGGCAACAAAATGGCTTTTTCCTTCAGATTGGAATTTGAATCTACAGATAATGAGACAGAATATGAAGTTGTGATGCATGCCTCGAAATTCGCAATAGAATTGAAGTTGGAAAATGTGAGAATTACCAGTGATTCGCAATTGGTCATTCATCAAATAAAAGGAGAATACACTACAAATGAATCATCCATGAAGAAATACAAAAGACTTGTTGAGGAATTGTCAGCGAGAATCCCAAAAATTTAATGGAGACACATATCAAGAAGAGATAATAGACTCGCAGATACTTTTGCTTTTATCTCAAGTATGATGACAGACCCAACTGCGAGATGCATAAAAATACAGACACTTTTATCACCATCAATCAATAAAGAAGAAGAAGAAGAAGATGTAGATGTAATGATAATAGAAGGTGGAGAACAAACACCTAATATCGAAGATTGGAGAGTAGAACTTCATGCATACCTGATGAGAGGAGAAGCACCAAGGAATATATTGGAGGCGCACAAATTAAAAAGCCGTGCGACAAATTATGAACTAAGGGATGGAATATTGTACCCGAGATCCTTTAACGGACCTTCACTCAGATGCTTAACACGAAAAGAATGAGAAGAAGTGTTAAAGATGTTACATAGTGGGGATGCTGACAATCACAGCGGCGGAAGATCTTTGGCATACAAAGCAAAGATGCAAGGTTATTATTGGCCATAAAATGTATGAAGATGCGAAGCAAATATCAAGGCGTTGCGAAGATTGCCAAAGGCACGGAAAGAAAATACATGCAGCTGGAGCACCATTAACGTCTTCAACAAGTGTAAAATGGGGTTTAGATATTTTGGGACCATTTTTACCGGGGTCTGGGCAAAGAAGATATCTGATTGTCGCTACAGACTATTTCACAAAATGGGCAGAAGTAAAGACAGTACAACACATTCGCGAAAAAGATATTTTTACATTCATATTTGAGAATATCATATGCAGATTTGGAATCCCCGCACAGTTGGTATCTGACAATGGGAAACAATTTGAGGGATAGAATATAGAACTCATTACTTAATGCATTTAAGATAAAATGTGGGAAGTCAACTCCTTTATACCCTCAAGCCAACTGGACAAAGGAAAAACAAATAAAATAATCGCAGATATATTGAAGAAGAAATTAGAAGGGCATAATAGAGCATGGTGTGAACAGGTGCATAATGCAGTATGGGCTTACAACACAACCATGCGAGAAGCTACGGGAGTGTCACCTTTCTGTTTAACATATAGAGTTGAGGTTGTGCTACCAACAGAAGTTATTATTCCAACAACAAAGAGAAAAGCTTGGGAGAAAAATCTTAGTGCGGGTAATATTTTAACCAAGCTAGATGAATTAGAAGAAAAAAGAGAAAGAGCTCTACAACATATGGAAAATTACCAGCGAAGATTAGCCCGAGAATATAATAAACGTGTTAAAACACGCGAATTTCAACCAGGTGACTTGGTGCGGCGAGAAACACCGATATATCAGTGAGAAAGTGGGGGAAAACTTGCGAAAAAATGGGATGGACCTTATATCATTAAGGATATAGTTGGAACATGGGCATATAGATTGATGGACCCTGAGGGTAAAGATGTGGGCCACAGACTCGATGGACCATGGAACGGGTTATACTTGAAGAGATATTACCCGTAAAAAGATTGTGGAGAAAAATCGATCGCGAAATGATGTATGATTGAAGCAAAATGAATTTATATGAAAATCTTGTGAAAGAATTATCATGAGATTATACAAAACAAAGAAAGAACATGCGAAAATTTCGCACGAGATAACGACAAGAGATAATCAAAGATCAATGACATATCGTAAAGGGGCGAACTCATGCTATGGCGTACACCTAGTTCGCGAAATCAAAATTTCGCAAGAGGCAAATGTAAGACTTAAAGTACGTCATAAAAGGGGGTACCTGTTGACATGGCTCAGGGAAAAGGTTAAACCGCCCCTGGAACCTGAGTCATGGAGATTTGGGGTCAATAAAGCCCATCCAGGAGAGGTACCTTGGATTTTCAATCTAAGCTTATGACTTAGATTGGACGACCGATGGTCTCTTCTAAGGAGTCAGCATTCGATCAAGGCGCCGAGGTACACGGTTGAGCCAAGAGTGCCTGGGGAATTTGAAGTATCTCGGCCATTCTTGGCAAGTCTTGGCTTATGCTGCACTCGGCCCGAAGAACACTCCACTTAGGGTGCAGTCTCGTAACCATAAGCCCTATAGGCAAAAGGTATAAGAGGCTGCGAAAACAACTGGTTGTTTTTAAGACCGGATGGGAGGAGCTAGCCTTGTATGGTAAGAAGTACGCCTCCTTGAAGGGGCAACCAGGGGGGAAGATAAGGGAGGCACCCTCCATTAGGGAGTTGATAAGTGTCTTAAGACGCAAATTTCATGAGGCTTTTTACTCACGGGAGTATCAAGGCTTGTCATATTTGTGCAACAATCCTGAAGAGGCAATAATACAAAAGATAAGATAAGACGAGATCAATGGGTCATTACAGGAAAATATAAAGAAGTCCTGCGATTTCATCGCAAGACGACAATGTCATGGGGCTTTATTTTCGCAAGAATTTTCAGGCCTGTCATATTGTCGCAACAAAAAATTCAAAGAGAAGGTTAAGGCAAGATCAATGGGTTTTTGCATGCAAGTGCAAAGACGTCCTGCGATTTTGTCGCAATGACAAGAGGTGGCAGAATAAGACCTTTAACTAGGAAGGCAAAATAAGACCACATGATGAAACAAAAGATTTATAAGAACTAATTATTACTTATGCAGGTCATCCATCACAAGAAAGATAATGAGAGGTAGTATGGGAATTATTAAACAATAAACATTATCTTTCTCTCTAGTAAGAACAATAATAATAGAGTAAATGCATCTCAAAGATGACAAAAGTACACCATATGCAAGAAGTTATACAGATGAAATAGTTCAAAGAAATAAAATTACAAAAGAAGTTCAAGCCTCAACATCGACTTTTTCGCTAGAGATAATGGACGTCCTTCACTAATTTTATCACTCTCACCAGCTTTCTCGATTTCGCTGGCTTTTTCAGCTTCGCCAGTCCTTTCTTTATTTTGGTTTATTCCAACTTCTTCTTCATCTGGATTATTATCGATACTTTCATCATTTGGAGGAACCTCCTCTTCATTTGTGAAATCTTCGCCACTTTCATAATGATAATCGCTATCAGGAGAACCAGGAAATTCATCATCATCTACTTCCAAAGGTTCGACAGATACATGGGAAAGAGATTTGGATAATAAAATATCATTCACAAGAACTTCAGCCATGAGATGAACTTGGCGAAGAAGTGCCTTCTGGTGATTCCTACTTTGGATATCTTTGGAGTAAGAGAGATAATCAAATCTTCTTTCTGCCCGATCGCGAGAACGAGCAAGAGCAGCGGCAAGTAATGCATTCTCTTTGCGAATCTTGGCATAGCTAGATTCCAAAGTAGAAAGGGAGGAGCGAAGATTTTTTCTCAGATTATGCAAAAACAAAGAATAAAGAAAATCATTCGGGCGAAGGGTTCGCAAGGAAGACATAATAAAAAAAATGGTTGAGGCAGTCAAATTTTATGACTACCTTCCTTTTGCGAGATAAGATATTGAGTTAAAGCCAAGTAACTATTCTCCAAGTGGTCCATGGAATTGTCAAACTTATCACCAACCAAGCCTTTCAGTCGAGATCGCAAACTCTTTTCATTAGAAATGGGTAAGGTGTTTTGCTTCGCAAGAGAAGTGTAGGATTCTTCTAGCTTGGAGTATTGATCTTTGAGTTGACTTGCCTTTATGCTTAGAGTTATTCTACCTTGAATAAGTTTATCTCTCTCAGCAGAGGATGATTTTGTTACTTCTTTGAGTTTATTTCTCAAAAAACAGAGGGACCGTTCTTAATCATTACATACTTTTTGGCAAATGTTAAGTTCTTGCGAAGAGATCGCCACCTTATTTAAAAGGATTCGCTTCTCCTGAGATAGGGTTTCATTCTCATCTGATAAAGTTTCCAACTCCAGATTAGCTTTAGTCAAAAAGTAAGAGAGGCGAGATAATTCACTACTTAATAAGTTTTGCTTCTGGACTAATTGAGCATTCTCCTTGGTAAGATTATCTATTTGATCACGTAGTACGTATGAAGATTATCTAATTGGTTATATTGATTCATCCAAGCATCTCTATCCATTTGGGCTTCTTCGGCGACGGATTCAAACTGACATATCTCCATTTTTCGTTTCTGGTTTAGAGCTTAAAGGGCGAACAATGATTAAAATAATAATAATAATAATAATTTATACCTTTTAGTTCCTCATTCTTCTTGCGAAGATTATCACGATCCAGCGAAACATTATGAAGTTTTTGATTCTCAAGATGAAGTGTGTCACATTTCAAGGTCATAGCTTGGAGGTTATTTTTAAAAGCTTCAACTTCCTTTTCTAAGGATGTTTGCGAAACCATTCTGTCAGAGCCAAACTATTTACTTAAAATCTCGCAAATACCAAATCTGATAGGATCAGTGGAAGCTTTCTTGACATCATCCAGAATATCTGATAAAACCTAAAAAAAGCAATATCCATCCCTTCCAAATTTTCTTTAGTAAAAGGGAGAGATTCGGAATAAGAAGCGATGATGGCAGAAGGTGGGAGAGTTGAATTATCTTTCGCCATAGATATGTCATCTGAAGATGAAATTTGATGAGGGTTATCGATTGGGGCTAAGGCAGTGTCCATAGAAGAGGCATTGATAGTAGAAGAAGAGAAGGGTTCATTCGCAACATGGTTATCGCGAGGAATTTCATTTATAGAAAGGTTAGTTACATGGGAGAAATCTGCAGCGACGTTTTCGCAAATGAGAATAGGAGACTCAGCTTGCAAAGATATCGCAAGAGGTGTTGAAAGCTTAAACAGAGGAAATGGAACAGAAGTTTCAACATTTTTAGGGTGGCGAGGTCTCTTGAGGGGCCTATCGACATTTGCATCGCCCTGCGAATCACAAGTCAAATAAGAAACAGAGGAAACAATATTGTTATTGAAAGAATAAGTGTTTCTTAATACCTTGCTATTCGCAGGCTTTCTTTGTTCACAATGAGTTTTTTCTGCGAACTCATAGGAACATTAGGGTTTTGGATCGTGAACTTGGTGCTAGAGGTGTTTTTGCTGAAACAGAAACAGTATGGGAATTATTCAAAGATGAGCAATATCAAATAAAACAATTTCAATAGAAGAGATCAATCCTAAGAAGATCAGTTTCAACAAAATCAACAAACCTTGATGGCTCCATAAGAACAGTAGCAGAAAGATGGAGAGGATTTATGGAAAGATGAACAGTAGGAAAAAGTTGCAGACGACAAAAAGAAAATTCACAGAGAATGTAGAGATGAAGAATACGAAGTAAAAGAAAGAAAATATTCTTATGATGGATCTCTTCTTAAATACACAAAAGATAATGACCGGTTAGCATTTAATGTGCCGGTAAATAGGGGAATATTTAACACGTGTAAACGGGTATGCTTAATTCATGGAATCCTGTCAGCAGAAAATTTAGGGAAAAAAATGAACAGCTGCGGCATTTTGAAAGTACTAGTTCTCATGACATTCTATCCTTCGCAGAGAAGACATGAGAAGAGGCAAGATGTAGGATCATAATATCGCAACACCAAGACCCTTGCGAAATCCATAAACGACACACTGCAAAGATATCGCAGATTGGTAATAAAAATGACGCAACAGATGACGACAGCCTGAACATGAAAAAGATGTGAAGACCTAGCGAGATTTAGGAGTGTTGCGAGATTTTACATTTGAATACTTGCGAGAGTGCCGCAAGTCAGATCCGAAAATAAAGGACAACTTAGATGTCATCCACTATGTAATGTCCTATTGTTTATGGGTAAAAATCGTTTCCTCCGATTTCAGTAAATTCGGTAGGTGAGTCAGAAACTGGTTCAAACCCTAAACAAATATGCTGCACGTGAGCACTTTATAGATTCGAGAGATCAATCTGTACAAGTCCGGCCTAAACCAAGAAATGGTCGTTCCAGACTTGCTTCGGTCACAAAGTGGAGGAGAAGGTTGATTTGGGGAGGGAAGCAAAGAAAGGTGTTGAGACCAAAATAATTCCGAGAGAGTAGTCTCGACTTGTATCGAAAGTGAAAGCTTCGGAAGCTTGCAAGAGATGAAAGCGATTTTGGAGAGCTTGCAAGGTTGCCGTTTCTGAGAATGTTGTATTTTTCTCCTGACCGAGACTTGTTGTCCGGTGGAAATAGGTAAGACCTATTTATACAAGTCGAGATTGAAACGTACCACGGCCTCATGAAGGAAGAGAGTAAAGGGTGAAATAATGGGAGGAGGTGGTAACCGCATGGTGTTAATGGGTGAAAACGTTTTCACCATTATTTCCTCATTTATTTGACCGCTTTATTCCTATTCACGCTTTCTTAATGTGAGGGTAGTATACGCCTGCATCAGTGACCGCCAAACCAAAACCCTAGAAAGCATCCCCCAGTTTGTGTTGATGTCTCGAGTGTTGGTTGCATCTCGAGTGCAAATGGCACTGCTAGTGGCGCGTGTGGCATGTGCCTTTGGCATGTGCGGAATGCCTTTGGTGCGGGTTGCACCTTGAATGCAAGTGGTAATGCCAGAGCTTCTAGTGGCGTGTGTGGCATGTGCCAATGGCATGTGAGGAATACCTTGGTGGTAGGTTGTATGTTGAGTGTAAGTGGCAATGCTAGAGCCGATAGTGACGTGTGTGGCAAGTGCCAACGGCGTATGTGGAATGCTTTGGTGGTAGGTTACACGGTTTGCAAGTTAGGCTACCAGCGTGTGCGTTTGGCATGTGTCAATGGCACGCATGGCCATTAGGTCCGTGGCCTGGTAAGAAAAGCTACCAGCGAGCGTGTTGGCATGTGCCAATGGCGTGCGTGGCCAACTTGGGTTGAGCCCTGGTGGGAAAAACTACCAGCGATGCGTGTTGGCATGTGCCAATGGCATGCTCGGCCATTAGGGCCGTGGCCTGGTAAGAAAAGCTACCAGCGATGCGTGTTGGCATGTGCCAATGGCATGCTCGGCCATTAGGGCCGTGGCCTGGTAAGAAAAGCTACCAAAGAAGCGTGTTGGCATGTGCCAATGGCATGCGTGGCCAATTTGGGGTCGCGCCCCGGTAGGAAAATCTACCGGCGGCGTGTTGGCATGTGCCAATGGCATGCGTGGCCAACTTGGGTCGCGCCCTGGTAGGAAAAGCTACTAGCGAGCGTGTTGGCATGTGCCAATGGCATGCGTGGCCAACTTGGGTCGCGTCCTGGTAGGGAAAGCTGCCAGCGAGTGTGTTGGCATGTGCCAATGGCATGCGTGGCCACCTTGGGTCGCGTCCTGGTAGGGAAAGCTACCAGCGAGCGCGTTGGCATGCGTGGTCAATTTGGCCTAGGTTGCATGATTTGCAAGCCTAGGCGCGGGCGCCATTTTGGCATGGCGTGGCTAGGGAAAAGGCAGAGTGCTTGGCTTGGCGTGGCGTGACTAGCGTAGCTAGGGCCAAGGCAGAGTTCATTTGGCATGGCGCCTCTAGCTCGGGCTAAATGTGGCTGGCATGATTTTCCATTGGCACGGAGGTGCGGCTAGCATGGTTGGCATGCTTTAGCGCGTTTGGTGTGGCTAGCATGATTTGCCATTGGCACAGAGGTGTGGCTAGCTTGGGCTAGGTGTGGCTGGCATGATTTTCCATTGGCACGGAGGTGCGGCTAATATGGTTGGCATGCTTTGGCGCGTTTGGTGTGGCTGGCATGATTTGCCATTGGCACAGAGGTGCAGATAGTGCCAAGGTAAGTGTGTTTGGCTTGGCGTGGTGTGATTAACGTAGCTAGGGCCAAGGCAGTCTGCATTTGGCATGGCGCGTTTGGTGTGGCTGGCATGATTTGCCATTGGCACGGAGGTGCGGCTAGCATGGTTGGCATGCTTTGGCGCGTTTGGTGTGGCTGGCATGATTTGCCATTGGCACGGAGGTGCGGCTAGCATGGTTGGCATGCTTTGGCGCGTGTTTGGTGTGGCTGGCATGATTTGCCATTGGCACGGAAGTGCGGCTAACATGGTTGGCATGCTTTGGCGCGTTTGGTGTGGCTGGAATGATTTG
Organism: Papaver armeniacum; assembly: GCA_023531295.1. Taxonomy (NCBI): domain Eukaryota; kingdom Viridiplantae; phylum Streptophyta; class Magnoliopsida; order Ranunculales; family Papaveraceae; genus Papaver; species Papaver armeniacum. The sequence goes on from JAJJWW010000621.1 coordinate 143,349, forward strand.
CCATTGGCACAGAGGTGCGGATAGTGCCAAGGTAAGTGTGTTTGGCTTGGCGTGGTGTGATTAGCGTAGCTAGGGACAAGGCAGAGTGCATTTGGCATGGCGCGGCTAGCTTGGGCTAGGTGTGGCTGGCATGATTTGCCATTGGCACAGAGGGGAATTAGGGTTTTGTTCGTGGTAACCCTAATTTGAAAAATAATACCCTATTAATTACCGACTACTTGCATTAAATGTCGTAATAAATGTGTCACTCGGTGACATTAGGTTATTTGGGGTTTTACGATTTTACCTTTGTTTAAAAATCACCATCAACATTAAGTCCCCGCTAGCTCGGAACAGAGCTTTGTTGTGAGGTAAGCATAAGATGGTGACAAACTATCAACAGCAAACTGTAAAGAAAATTGAGGAGGCTCGTCTGACCTTTTTATAAATAGGATTTGGAATCCTTGCCTCTGGCAGTTTTGTGAAAATCGGGAGGATGGCACAATTGGGAAGTTAGCGTCGTGAGAGACAGGAAGCTGGGCGGGATTGAGAAGTTGTTGCGAGTTGGGAAGCTGAGCGTGCTAGCTTGTGGGACCGGCGCAAGGTGGGGAAGATGAACGTGCTTGCTGGCGGGACTTGGGCGGTCATTGGGAAGTTGGCGTGAGTTAAGAAACTGAGCGTGCTAGCTGGTGAGACCGGCACAAGGTGGGGAAGCTGTGCTTGCTGGCGTGGCTTGGGCGGTCATTGGGAAGTTGGGCGCAATCGGTGGGACCGGTGCAACTTGGGCGTCGTTGGGAAGTCGGGCGCCCTTGTGGGCCCGTTCCTTACACGCACGTTTTTTGGTAAAGGAAAATCCTTCCCTATTTCAGAATCTTCACGCCCATATATATAAAATCCCTTTCTCTCATCTTGCACTTTGTTCTTTCATCTTTTCATACTAGCGGCAGAGTCACAAAGAGAAACCGGCTTCCAGGTATGTCTTCCAGTACTTTTCTTATTTCCCTTTTCACGTAGGTGTAAACCCTAAGAGTAGGCGTTTTCATAATCCTTGCAATGATATTGTTGGCGTGCTTCTTGTAGAAAATATTGTATATATACTGCATATATGATTCAAACCCGTAGAAGAAAAAAAATGCTCCATATATAATTTTGAACCCAAAGAAGGGTACCATAGACGCATTCGATCCCGTAGAAAATACTGCGTATATAGTTTTGAACCCGAAAAATGATACTGCAGACGCACTTGAGCCCGTATAAAATACTGCGTTCATAATTTTGAACCCTGAAGGAAATACTGCGTGTGTACTTTTGAACCCGCAGAGAATACTGATATGAATCCCGAAAAGAATACTGTTGTTTATGAATCCCGAAGAAGTATACTGTATATGTGCTTCATATGACTTCGAACCCATAGGAAATATTACATATATGAATTTCGGACCTGAAGAAAATACCGCGCGTGCAGTTTTGAACCCATAGAAAAATGCTCCATATATAATTTTGAACCCGAAAAATGATACTGCAGACGCACTTGAGCCCGTATAAAATACTGCGTATATAATTTTGAACCCTGAAGAAAATACTGCGTGTGCAGTTTTGAGCCAGTAAAGAATACGCCTTTTTTTTTTTTTTTTTTTTGTATTCCAGGTTTTCCTTTTGTTGGGCGCGGTTATGTGTCAGGGAGATAATTTCGTTTTTCTCCGTGTGCAGATATCTTGTTACTAAGTTGTTATGAAGAAATCCGACAAGATGTTACCTGAACAAAATTTCGCCTCATCGAAGGATGTCCATAGTTCCAAACCAAACACGGATAATGAATTCTTCGCCCAAAAACTTGCCCCTCGCTCGAAAAAAATCACCCGTGTTTCGTGCCAATTTTGTTAACCTAGGTGGTGAAGATGAAAAGAAGACACGTTCGGTTCGCGAGAGAACACCATACGGTTCTGTCTTCATAAAGGGGTATATTCCTCTTCTAACATTGATTTCGTGGATGTGTCAAAGCCCATTGCGTTCTTTTGATAGATGGGTTGAGTTCATGGTGAGTAAGGAGCACATAAATACCAACTTGACTCGAGCGCAGATTATTGATGTTTGTCGAGCTTCAAGAAATCTCCAGATTAGGAAGGATATCCGGGCTTGGTTGCTTTCATCTCCGGATGGTGTTCGGACACCCATACGATCATATGTAGATGGGGTGAGATAACTTTCTCCTTGGAGAGTGTGGCTCTCTTGTGAATCTTCCCAGAATCGGGAATCTTAACATCCAATTATCCGAAAGTGAGGGAAGATGGGGATGACCTTGCCGCTAAGTTGGGAGATTTCGCTCGGAAAGACTCCACCGCTAAGTCGAAGGATTCTGTCCAGGAAGAGGATGAAAGGTGCCTTTACACCTGGTGGATATCTCAATGGTTTCCGGACGAGCTGGAACCTGAACAGAAAAGCAGTGATCTTCACGTTGCAGCGCTTTTGGCTCTGTGGTTGTCTAGAGACATTTTTGACGACAGTTCCGGTAAGAAGGAGATAAGACCAGAGTTGCTAGTGATTCTTTGTGAAGTTGTCAAAAGGCGAAGTTCTTCCCATTGGCAAGCTATTCCTTGGTTCCCCGTATGTGCATCCTGGATCACCTAGTTGCGAACATGCGAGTTTCGAATGGTTTTATGAAAGTGGATTCATATGTGCACGTTGCTTTCCTCGCAAGCCTCGGTTATGGGAACACTTTGAGAAGTATGCCCCAAACCGTTGTCTTCGATTCCCGCGAGTTGGGGGGTTCCCGAATTCTTCGATGGGTGAACAAAGGCCCAAGGGTTGGCATGAGCTTCGTTAGTCTTCTCGATAAGTCGTATGAAATCAGTTTTCGCCCATGGGAGCCGGTCCACAGGTCGGTGACTCAAATTGACACCTTTGCTTCTAATCCGATCATGTCTTTGTCTTCTGATGGCAATTTAAGCGTTGGTGAAAACTTTTTCATTCAAAGCTGCATGTCCGGTTATATGCCGTCTTTCTTCATGGGGTCTTTCCAGATAGCTGCTTATAATATTGACCGTGCGGCTCGTCACATGGGTTTCGATCAAGGGGTGCCTCTTGCTTACCAGTCGGTGATTCCTAAGGACTCATTGCGTGCCGCCCTCAATGCCAGTGCCCTCGAGCCGGTATCCGCCTTCCCTTCTTTCAAACGGGAAGAGTAACTTCGACGACCTTTGGCTATAATGAGTTCTCGTGCGATGAGTTTATTATGATCCAAGATTTTGTAAACAGCGTGGTGGAGAATGTTCGTTGTAAACCTTCCCAAAGCCAGTTTTTGAAGAAGTATCCAATGTTGAGAGATCTCAAGCGAAAGTTGCCTAAAGAACCCGGAAAGTCCCCAGCCAAGGGAATGAAGAACGAAGAATCGTCTTTGGCGGGTTCCGGCGATTTCAAAAGATCCTCCCGCAGCTCTCGTGTCTTTCGGTTCTTCCAATAACCAGGTATGTGTCACCTCCTTGTTGGTTTGTCTCAAAACACGTGAATTTCTCACAAAACATGTGTCTTGTTTCTTCCAGTGGCTTCGGTAGTGTTAATGCCTTCACTGCCCTTGCACGTTGCCAGGGGAGACGGCAATCTCTTCGAAGAATTCCGGCGGCACTGAGCCTCCTCATAGCGGTGATGAGTCAGAGAAAGAAGAAAGTTCGACAAGTGAGAGTGATTCCTCTGGGCAAAGACCGGTTCTTTTTCGGGAAGTGGTTCGGTGAGTTTCGCGCTTCTTTTTCTTTCTTCTTCCGTTTTTTCTTTTGAAAAATGTCTAACTCAAATTCGCAGGAGGAATCCGGTTCGGAGGACGATTCTGGGGTGGAGCCACACGAAAACTTGCCTTTGGTGACCACCGCCGGTGACTTGGAGATGGGAGTTAGCCAATTGTCGGGCACAGATGTGGTTCAAACGATGGATGATTCTCTGATGGTTGCTGTCGTAGACATGGAAGAAGACCCTTTGCGAGTCGTGAGGCCAGTTGCAGGTGCCATTTTTGATCCCCCGTACTTGGTTCCTTATCTAGGTCATGTGCTCGTTGGCGGTTTCAGCGTGCTGGCTAAATATGAGGCGTTGTACACCAGAATCTGGAAGAAGCATGGACATATGGCCACAACCAAGAAAATCACTAGTCGATTTGCGCTGGTTAAGCATGTGGGAGAGGCTTTATCTTCCATCGGGGACATGAGTGAGGTGACTGGCCACACCGTCTCTGAAGACGTTATTGCCGACTGGGAGCACCATCGCGACGTGTGTGTAGAAAAGGAGTTCAATGCTTCGTGGTTTGTCGAAGGCCTTGCTGAGATCCAGAAGTCGAAAGATGTAGCAGTCGAAAGCCTTTTTGCAGAGGAGATTGCACAACAGGAGGTAGAACTCGAAAAGCTTTCCAAGATGCTGAGTATGAAGAGAGCGGCTCTTGAAGATGCAAAGTTGACTTTCTCCAAGAAAAGCAGACCTCTGTTGGATGATTTTCCTTGAATGTTTCTCTGTTAAACTTTCATTTAGGTTTTTCTTCTTCTTTTTTTTTTGAGACAACATACTGGATGTCTGGTTCAAAGTTCGACCGGTTTTGATAGACAGCTGGTAGCTTTTGAGGATATTGGATTATTTCTGGGATGAATGGTTTTGATAATATAACTCTGATTATGTTTTGTGAAAGGAATATTGCTTTTATGAAAGTGTGTGCTAGCAATGGGCACAAGACGCAGTAGTATGATGGTTTTTATTAAGAACCTAAAAACAGATCGTATATCTTGCCCAATCTAAATTTACTCACTGCATAGGTTTTTGCAAACACGCCTCTCTCCAAGTAAAAGGCGGCTTTGCTGGTAGCATCGCCAGCAAGTCCCCAATCGATGGTAGCATCTTCAGGGTCGTCTGGTAGTTGAGTTGGGTCGAGTGGTAGCATCTCTAGCAAGTCCCCAGTTTTCTCGTGTAGTTTTTACAACTGGTAACCGGGTCGTCTGCCAGTTGAGTCGGATCGAGTGGTAGCATCTTCATCAAGTCCCCAGTTTTCTTGTGTAGTTTTTACAACTAGTAACAGGGTTGTCTGGTAGTTGCATCGGATTGAGTCGCCTTCCCCTACCATATTGATATCTGGGTTGAAGAACGAGATCGATAGTTTGACATTGTAGCCGATAGATCAATCCTCCCATTTGTGGTCGCCAATTGTTTATGGGTAAAAATCATTTTCGCCGATTTCAAGAAATTCGGTAGGTGAGTCGAAACTGGTTCAAACCCTAAACAAATGTGCCGCACGTGAGCACTTTATAGATTCGAGAGATCAATGTCTCGCACAAGTCCCGGCCTAAACCAAGAAATGGCCGTTCCGGACTTGCTTGGTTCACAAAGTGGAGGAGAAGGGTTGATTTGGGGAGGGAAGCAAAGAAAGGTGTTGAGACCAGAATAATTCTGGGAGAGTAGTGTCTCGACTTGTATCATAAAGTGAAAGCTTTTTTGGAGAGCTTGCAAAGTTGCCTTTTCTGAGAATGTTGTATTTTTCTCCTGACCGAGACTTGTTGTCTGGTGAAAATAGGTAAGACCTATTTATACAAGTCGAGATTGAAACGTACCTGGCCTCATGAAGGAAGAGAGTAAAGGGTGAAATAATGGGAGGAGGTGGTAACCGCATGGTGTTAATGGGTGAAAACGTTTTCACCATTATTTCCTCATTTATTTGACCGCTTTATTCCTATTCACGCTTTCTTAATGTGAGCGTAGTATACGCAGCATGCTGTGACCGCCAAACCAAAACCCTAGAAAGCATCCCCCAGTTTGTGTTGATGTCTCGAGTGTTGGTTGCATCTCGAGTGCAAATGGCGTTGTTAGTGGCGCGTGTGGCATGTGCCTTTGGCATGTGCGGAATGCCTTTGTTACGGGTTGCACCTTGAGTGCAAGTGGTAATGCCAGAGCTGCTAGTGGCGTGTGTGGCATGTGCCAATGGCATGTGCGGAATACCTTGGTGGTAGGTTGTATGTTGAGTGTAAGTGGAAATGCCAGAGCCGCTAGTGACGTGTGTGGCAAGTGCCAACGGCGTGTGTGTAATGCTTTGGTGGTAGGTTGCACGGTTTGCAAGTTAGGCTACCAGCGTGTGCGTTTGGCATGTGTCAATGGCACGCATGGCCATTAGGTCCGTGGCCTGGTAAGAAAAGCTACCAGCGAGAGTGTTGGCATGTGCCAATGGCGTGCGTGGCCAACTTGGGTCGCGCCCTGGTGGGAAAAACTACCAGCGATGCGTGTTGGCATGTGCCAATGGCATGCTCGGCCATTAGGGTCGTGGCCTAGTAAGAAAAGCTACCAGCGATGCGTGTTGGCATGTGCCAATGGCATGCTCGGCCATTAGGGCCATGGCCTGGTAAGAAAAGCTGTCAGCGAGCGTGTTGGCACGTGCCAATGGCATGCGTGGCCAATTTGGGTCGGGCCTGGTAGGAAAAGCTATCAATGAGCGTGTTGGCATGTGCCAATGGCATGCGTGGCCAACTTGGGTCGCTACCGGTAGGAAAAGCTACCAGCGAGCATGTTGGCACGTGCCAATGGCATGCTTGGCCAACTTGGGTCGCGTCCTGATAGGGAAAGCTGCCAGTGAGTGTGTTGGCATGTGCCAATGGCATGCGTGGCCACCTTGGGTCGCGTCCAGGTAGGGAAAGCTACCAGCGAGCGCGTTGGCATGCGCCAATGGCATGCGGGGTCAATTTGGCCTAGGTTGCATGATTTGCAAGCCTAGGCGCGGGCACCATTTTGGCATGGCGTGGCTAGGGCAAAGGCAGAGTGCTTGGCTTGGCGTGGCGTGACTAGCGTAGCTAGGGCCAATGCAGAGTGCGTTTGGCATGGCTCCTCTAGCTCGGGCTAAATGTGGCTGGCATGATTTGTCATTGGCACGGAGGTGCGGCTAGCATGGTTGGCATGCTTTGGCGCGTTTGGTGTGGCCGGCATGATTTGCCATTGGCACAGAGGTGTGGCTAGATTGGGCTAGGTGTGGCTGGCATGATTTTCCATTGGCACGGAGGTGCGGCTAACATGGTAGGCATGCTTTGGCGCGTTTGGTGTGGCTGGCATGATTTGCCATTGGCACAGAGGTGCGGATAGTGCCAAGGTAAGTGTGTTTGGCTTGGCATGGTGTGATTAGCGTAGCTAGGTCCAAGGCAGAGTGCATTTGGCATGGCGCGGCTAGCTTGGGCTAGGTGTGGCTGGCATGATTTGCCATTGGCACGGAGGTGCGGCTAGCATGGTTGGCATGCTTTGGCGCATTTGGTGTGGCTGGCATGATTTGCCATTGGCACGGAGGTGCGGCTAGCATGGTTGGCATGCTTTGGCGCGTTTGGTGTGGCTGGCATGATTTGCCATTGGCACTGAGGTGCGGCTAGCATGGTTGGCATGTTTTTGGCGCGTTTGGTGTGGCTGGCATGATTTTCCATTGGCACGGAGGTGCGGCTAACATGGTTGGCATGCTTTGGCGCGTTTGGTGTGGCTGGCATGATTTGCCATTGGCACAGAGGTGCGGATAGTGCCAAGGTAAGTGTGTTTGGCTTGGCGTGGTGTGATTAGCGTAGCTAAGCCCAAGGAAGAGTGCATTTGGCATGGCGCGGCTATTTTGGGCTAGGTGTGGCTGGCATGATTTGCCATTGGCACAGAGGGGAATTAGGGTTTTGTTCGTGGTAACCCTAATTTGACTAAATACCCCCTATTAATTACTGACTATTTGCATTAAATGTCCTAATAAATGTGTCACTGGTGACATTAGGTTATTTGGGGTTTTACGATTTTACCCTTTGTTTAAAAACCACCATCAACACCTATATAAAGAGCCGAACATGCTTAAGAAAGGGGAGATATTTTTAGAGTGGAGAGAAAGTTTAGAGGAGAGAGAAAGTTTAGAGTAGCAATTATATTCTTGATTTCACTTCCTTCTTGTAAAATTTCTAACTCAATTAATAAAGAGATTGATTGTTGATCTTAATGATGTGTTGAATATTACGAATTCTTGTGAGTTGTGTATTGTAGGATTTCCTGCAATTACATCTGTTCTTCGTGAACAAGAGTGAGATAAAAGTATTTGTATTGTGGATCAGAAATCCAAGTTGGGTTTAATCTTTGTGATTGATTATACAACTTGTAATCTAGGTTTTTCACCTCTTGTTTATTCTAAGGTTTTCTCTTCTGATATAAAACCATTCAAGAGTTGTTGATCATAAAGATTTCAGTTTCCGATCGTATACCAACACTTGTTAGTCGAAATCGGAAGCTAGAAAGAAAACTTCGATTAAGGTATCTCGTAAAAATCCTTAAGAAGTTTTAAACAAGATATCTCTAGATTTATTCTAGTTGTTCTTGTTGTATAATTATTAGGGTTTTCTTAACTTGGAAATTGATCTTTGGAATCGCCCAAGTTCACTTACGAAAATTAGGTTCGCGGACTCCTTATGTGTACGTGTACTGATTGTAAGTTAAAACCCTAATATACAAGTTTGTTTCAGTATTTCTACTTTTATTTTGTAGTTTTTCGAAACAAACACAAGATTTCCAAAACCTTGATTTACATCTAAAGGAAATCAAATCAGTGTTTTGCAAAAAAAAAAAATATCGAAAAGTATCATTGATGTTGTTGCTTCTTCTAAAGAGAACTAACGTTCTTATAGAAGATTTTTGAGAGTGCTTCTGAAGAGAATAGAGGATTCTGTTCTGCCAGGTGATTTAGAGAATGGTGCTCTGCTAGGAGTTCTATAAGTGCTGAAGCAGGTATTACATCTAGTCCGAATAGGTAGTAGGAAATTGGTGTAACAGCTGAAAATCAGTGTGTGTTTATTCTGGACTAGGTCCCGGGGTTTTTCTTCATTTGCGGTTTCCTCGTTAACAATATTTCTGGTGTCTGTGTAATTTCTTTTCCGCATTATATTGTTTATATTTATAATTTAAGTATCACTGGTTGTGCGTAAGTTCAATCAATTGGGAATCCAACCTTGGTTGTTGATTAAATTGATTGACACTTTGATATTAGTTTTTGATACCGTTCAAGTTGTTTCACATAATAATTAGGCTCGCGGATTTCTATCTGCTTGATTTGCTGATTACATTGTGAAACAGAGATATTAAACTGTTTGATATACTTTACTCTAGATTGAGTCTGACTGTCTAGTTGATTCTCTAGAAAGTGTATTGGAGTAAATCCTCAGATTGCCAAACCAATTGTTGGGTGTGGTTGTTAGACCCCCGCATTTTCAATTGGTATCAGAGCAGGCAAACACGCTAAGACCTCATAAGTTTGTGTTTGTAGCAATCTGATTCTATGGACATAAGTGCTATCTCTATAAACATACCACCAGCCTTCGGTGGCACGAACTATTTATGTTGGAAAATTGCTATGCGTGCTTTTATACAAGCGCGATATTTCAATCATGGGTTCGTATTTTTAATGGCTATAATCCTCCATTAGTTACAATAGACAGTGTAACTGTTGCGAAGGATATTGGTGATTATGATGATCTTGAGATTCTTGCTGCCAAGAAAAACTCTGAAGGATTAAATGTTATCATCCATGCCATTACTCCAGATCTCCAGCATCATGTGACTACTTGCAATAAGTCTAAAGATGCTTGGGATATCTTAGAAACCATATTTGAAGGGAATGCCGCAAAGAAAGAAGCAAGGCTTCAATACCTAGCTTCTGACTGGGAAAACCTTCGTATGTCTGATGATGAAACCTTTGATGAGTTTAACCAAAGACTTTCTCAAATAGTTAACTCCTCATTTTCATTAGGAAGAACTATTCCGGAGAAAGATATTGTGTGCAGAATTCTCAGGTCTCTACCATCAAGATACGAGTCTAAGAAACATGTCATTGAAGAAGCAAACGATCTTTCTACACTCTCAGGAATACTCTTGTTGGAAAGTGGTAGGCTGGGAAAAGTGATTGCCTACATGTAAACTGCAAGTGCACAGTGCCTATTGTAGGCAGGGCAAATACAGGTCGAATCCATCGGGATTTGGGGTTGTGTAAAGTTGATTTCAAGGTTTCACTAAACTGATTTCTAAAGGAGTAACACAAATATTGGCTTGTTTGGGTGTCGATACGACTAAATGGAGTTGTGATAGCAATTCTAAGGCAGCAAGTATATTGTGAACAGATTGGAGAGTTACTAGGATGGTCGACTCCACCCTCTAATCCTATGCTAAGGCAATTCAACTCCTCATTGTGTCTTGTACCTTCCCTTGAAGGTCTCAGGTGGATATTTGATTAACTAACTCCCCTCACTCACCCCTAGTATCAATGGTCTTCTTACAGTACCATTGATCACAGGTAAATTTAGTTCAACATCTAACTATATTCCTAAGCAATACAAACAACAAGAACAATTTGAGAATTTAATTAACTTCACATTAGATCAGGGGGTTTCATCTACACCCTAGTCAAATGACTTAGAACATCATGCAAGTATTAAAGCAGAGTTGAAATTAAGTTACAAATGGAAACCCTAAAAATTCTCTGCCTTCTCACAAGAAGAACAACTTGATTTTATATCTCTTACCCCTTCTCTAATGCTCTAAAATGAAATTAAATGTAAACCCAGACCTGTTCCCTCTTCCAATTCGTCTCTGGTAGCCATTAATGAGTTGTTGGAGAAACCCTAGCTCCAACTATCTCAAACCTAGATTCTAGGGTATGGGAGAAGCTAAGAAAGAGATAACTTGAGCTAGAGTGGCGGAGAAGGTGGTCGTGAGTGGCTACGCTACCCGCCGTTGTCGGGAGAAGAGGATGGTGCGAGTGGTGATAGCTCGCCTTTGGTCGGGAAGAAGGTAAGGTGGTTCTCGGGGTTTTGTCTGGGAGAGAAAAAGAGGAAATGAAGATGGGGAGTGTTTGGCTTGGCTGGGTCGATGGGAAGAAGAAGGGGTAGGAGGTTTGGGTGTTGGGAGGACGCAGCGAGTGATGATGTGCGGGATGAAGCACCGTTGGATGCGGATGGATCAAACGACGGCTCCGGGATAGGACGGGCTTTGGATTCGGGTTATGGGTCGGGCCTTGGATTGCTCAAGCCCATATCTTTGTAAATGGGTTGCTTCTTGTTGGGTTGCAACCGATGCGCACGTGGGCCGTAGCTTCGCCGCTCCATAGACGCTCGTCTCCAATTTTCTGCTCTTTTGGCTCCTTAATTTCTCCGAACTTTATTTACTACCTAAAAACACAAAATTAATTAGTACAAGTATTTATTCTTGAAAACATATAAAATACAGAATTTGGGATAATATCAGATTTCTAAGCACAAAAGATGAATTAAATGCCAATAAAAAGGTGTAGAAATATGCAATATTTGGCACTCATCAAATACCCCCAAACCTGAATTTTACTTGTCCTCAAGTGAAACAGAAATTAAGAAATCCTAACTATACCACCTGCGCTGGTCTCTCGAATGCATTTAGCGTATGCACTAAGCCTTTAAACCCCTAGGTGTCCCTAGTGGATGAGTTGTAGTCTCGTGAGGGTTTACCAGAGGCGTACCCACAAAACCTTCTCCAACTTCAGAGCGTAAAAGAGTCTCAAGCATCCAAGGAGCTATGAGGACATATAGTTTCTTCATGCTAGTAACACGAAGTTAGAACTACCAAAGAACGCATTCTCATCCTTAAGAGTTGAGCGAGAAGTAACCATACCATATGAAAGAATTCGGGTTCGAGAGTGATCACAAGCCTCGACTTCGCCTCACCATTAGGGTTTTATGATAATTGCACTCAAAAAGACCGCTTTTAGTCTCTCATGTGTGCAGGCAGAATAAAGAGAGAAATCCCGCACACGTTGAAGGTGAGAAGGATAACCTTCCGAAATAATTTCGGAGACTCCACGAGTTGTGGAAAAAAGAATCTTTTTCGATGATCTCTAAGAAAGGAAATCAACCATTAGCAAGGATGGGAGTACTCACTTACCTTCACATTCGATCGGCAATTAACATCACTCTCAAAGATCCATAGAAATGTCTTCAATCTTCGGTCCTTCAACATGATGACGAACTTCGAACTTCACAAAAACTTGACAATTTATAACTTTTCTCTTCAATTTCCTTGTTGCTTGGAATTTTCTTCTTGGATTCTTCTTCTTTACTTTGGTGGTATCAAAACTAAACTAGGAAAATAAATTACAATTTTTTTTTTTTTTTGATTAATACAAATTATACATGAAATGAAAATAACAACAAAAACAATGAAACTACTAACTCCATGGATGAAGGACTTTATCACTCAATTTTCCATAACTTGTATTGTCTTGATTTCATAAACTTCACTAATTCTCATCTTATTTTCTTTTGTTTGAATTGTTGCATGTAAACCTTGGACTATTTCAACTTTTCTTCAAATATTATGATGTTGCTCTGCTCGCTGACGATGATGTGTTTCTATGGATCTGTTGTGTTGTCTAGAGAGAGAGTGATGCTAACTACAAATGGAACTACAAGAAGGAGTTTTCATCTTTAAACGTCACCCTCATGATTGACAAAATTAGCACTCAAGAGATCAAAAATAGTGCTGAAAGTGGTGCGAAGTTGGGTAGCTCACCATTCCTACCCGGAATTGACGTACGGTGACACACACTCTAACACATTTTTTAGAAAGTCACAAAAATTGAAGGTCGGTGCCTCGCTTGATGTAAAAATGGGTAGTCTCCACTATGGGTGATCACAATTCTACTACCGAAATTCTTTGCAGCACCTAATTCGCCCTCCCGCATGGTTAAATCCAACTTTAACGCTCTAATCAACTAAGGAACCCGATTGTGTTCTCTAGTATTTCCAAGTTCATTATTTGGTCAGACTCTCTATGTAAACATAGCTAGAAGCATGCTAGTGACTCTAAGATCTCTAAAAGTTGGAGGTTTTTATGTACATATTTACAAAGAGTTTTGAAATTTTTTGAATTTTTGAATTTTTTTTTTTGATTGATTTTTTTTTTTTTTTTTAATACACGATGAGAAAAACAAAAAACAAAAAACTCTATATGCAAATCACACCCCCAAACCTAAATCTAACATTGTCCTCAATGTGTCAACAGATGATAAGAATTTAAACAGTCACATACCATGAGAACTATGTTGAGTGGAGAAAAGGGAAGAGATTACCGGATGTACAAGGATGGTGCTAAACCATAGAGGGTGAATGCTTTGAAAGCAAACAACATGGGCGCAAGACAAAAAGTTTGGTTAGCACACATAAAAACTATGCAAAAAGAAAAAGAAAAGGGAAAGAGAATGGATTTTTAGTCCATATGTATGTACACAAGTGAACTAGTTTAGTCCACATGATGGGGTCTTCTGTGTCACGGTCTCAACTTCGGTGGAAGATGCTCCAGAAATGGTTTCAATCTCTGACCATTGACCTTGAAGATGTTATTGGTTGCTGGATTTTAGATTTCAACAGCTCCATGGGGGAAAACAGTACGTACCAAGAATGGTCCTGACCATCGAGAACGTAACTTTCCTGGAAACAAATGCAAACGAGTGTTTTACAATAAAACTTTTTGACCAGGTGTAAAGGAATTGCGCAGAATGCGCTTGTCGTGAAACACTTTCATTCTTTGTTTGTACATTTTGGCACTATCATATGCATCATTTCTTAATTCTTCTAACTCATTGAGTTGAAGTTTTCTTTGGGTACCAAACCTTATCAAGATCAAAGTTCAGTTTCTTTACACCCAATATGCACGATGTTCTAACTCTACAGGTAGATGACAAGCTTTACCGTACACAAGTCTGTAAGGGGACATGCCAATGGGAGTCTTGTATGCAGTTCTATAGGCCTATAAAGCATCATTTAAACTTAAAGACCAATCTTTCCTAGAAGGATTGACGGTCTTCTCAAGAATATGCTTAATTTCCCTATTAGAAACTTCTACTTGGCCACTGGTCTAAGGATGGTAAGGTGTTGCTACCTTATGAGTGATTCCATACTTGCGCACAAGTGATTCAAAAGGTCTATTGCAAAAATGACTACCTCCATCACTGATTATTGCTCTAGGTGTTCCAAAGCGGGAGAAAATGTTTTCTTTAAGAAAAGAAAGAACAACTTTATGATCATTTGTTTTGGATGCAATGGCTTCTACCCACTTAGATACATAATCAACAAAGAACAAGAATGTACAACTTACCTTCGGAGTTAGGAAATGGACCCATGAAATCAATACCCCACACATCAAACAGCTCAACAATCAAAATGGGTTGTAAGGGCATCATGTTTCTCTTAGAGATACTTCCTAATTTCTGGCATCGGTCACAAGCAACACAAAAAGCATGGATATCCTTAAACAATGTTGGCCAATAGAAACCGCTCTGCAAGATCTTTGCAGCAGTTTTCTTGGCACTAAAGTGGTCATGACAGAAAGAGATGACATCCCTTTGTTCAGAATTGGGGACACATCTCCTAATGATTTGGTCTTGGCAGTACTTAAACATATATGGGTCATCCCAAAGGAAATGTTTAACTTCAGCCAAGAATTTAGAACGGTCTTGTTTAGACCAATGCAAAGGCATTCTACCTGTAGCAAGGTAGTTCACGATATCAGCAAACCACGGCATTTTAGACACAAGCATCAATTGTTCATCAGGGAATGATTCTCTAATCAGTACGGATTCATCTACAGATTCAACATTCAACCTAGACAAGTGATCAACAACAACATTTTCCGACCCTTTCTTATCTCGAATTTCGAGGTTGAACTCTTGTAACAAGAGTATCCATCGAATTAGACGAGCCTTAGCATCTTTTAGACAAAAGATATTCCAATGCAAAGATGGTCGTAAATATATGATGACTTTAGACCCTATCAAATAAGATCTAAACTTATCCAATGCAAACACTGTGACTAGCAACTCTTTCTCGGTTGTAGAATAATTCAGTTGAGCATCATTAAGTGTTTTACTAGCATAGTAGATCACATAAGGGAGTTTTTCTACTCGCTGGCCCAAAACAGCTCCTACAAAAGATAGTCGGACGCATCACACATAATTTCAAATGGTAAGGTCCAAAAAGTGGTCGACTATAAAAGATGTAAGGAGAGCCTTCGATTTGCTCCCATGCTTCCTTACAAGCATCATCAAAGACAAATGCAACATCTTTTGCAAGAAGATTACACAAAGGTCTTGAAATTTTACTAAAGTCTTTGATGAATCGGCGGTAAAAACCAGCATGGCCTAAGAATGATCTTATATCCCTCACAGAACGAGGTTGAGGCAAGTGTTGAATGAGATCAACCTTAGCTTTGTCTACTTCTATGCCTTTTTCCGAGATGATATGCCCTAGAACAATGCCTGAGTTAACCATGAAATGACATTTTTCCCAATTCAAAACCAAATTCTTTTCCTTACACCTAATCAGCACACGAGTAAGATGATGCAAACATTCATCAAAAGAAGACCCAAAGACAGAAAAATCATCCATGAAAATTTCAAGAAACTTATCTACCATGTCGAAAATATGCTCATCATGCAACATTGAAAAGTAGCGGGTGCATTACACAACCCAAAAGGCATACGACGATAAGAAAATGTTCCATAAGGACGGGTAAATGTGGTCTTTTGTTGGTCTTCGGGTCTTTATGTGAATTTGGTTGAGCCCGAATAGCCATCTAAGAAACAATAGTGACTATGTCTCGACAACCTTTCTAGCATTTGGTCAATGAAGGGAAGGGGAAAATGGTCTTTCTTTGTCAATGTGTTCAATTTTCTATAATCAATACAAACTCGCCACCCTGTGGTCACACGGGTGGGGACAAGCTCATTCATTTCATTTTGAACTACAGTAATGCCAGACTTTTTGGGTACCACTTGAATGGGGGTGACCCATTTGGCTATCTGAAACTGGGTAAATGATACCCGCATCAAGCAATTTCAAAATCTCACCTTTGACAACATCTCTCATATTGGGGTTAAGTCTCCTTTGCATTTCCCTAGATGGTTTAGTATTCTCTTCAAGATTTATGTGATGCATGCAAATTGTGGGACTTATACCTTTAAGATTTGAGATAGTCCAGCCTAAGGCTCCTTTATGTTCTTTAAGCACTTCTAAAAGTTGACTTTCTGTTATGTGTCTAAACATGATGCAATAATCACAGGTAAAGTATCGAAGGACCTAAGAAAGCATACTTCAAAGTATCAGGTAATGGTTTCAAATCAAGCTTAGGTGGTTCATCAAGAGATGAGGCAGATTTGGAATCAGGGATTGGAAGTGGTTCCACTGCAGTCTGCCATTTAGCAATATCCATGGGTGGAACAGATTCAAGAAACGAGTGAATTTCACCAATGTACTTAGACTCAAAGAGATCTAAGTCAAAGTTATCTAAACATGCTTGCAAAGGGTCCACTGACAAAATGTCAGGCAATGAGTCTTGGATCAGACTCTCAATCATGTTAATCTCATGCAAATCAGTATCATCACAATCAATGGGTTGTTGACTAGTGTTAAAAACATTCAGCTCTACGGTCATGTTGCCAAAAGACAATTTCAAAACTCCATTACGACAATTTATGATGGCATTGGACGTCGCCAGGAAAGGACGTCCTAAAATAACATGAATGTGACTATCTGGGTTTTGCACAGGTTGAGTATCTAAGACGATGAAGTCCACAGAAAGAAAAATTTATCAACCTTGATTAACAAATCTTCAACAATACCACGAGGGATTTTCACAGATCTGTCCGCTAATTGTAGCGTAACAGAGTGGTCTTGACTCCCAAGGCCCGATTGCACATACACAGTATGGCAATATATTCACACTTGCTCCTAAGTCTAGTAACGCCTTTTCGACCACATGGTCACCTATGGTGCATGTAATTGCTGGACTACCTGGGTCTCTAAACTTAGTTGGAATCTTGTTTTGGATTATTGAGCTCACTTTGTAGTTGCAGAAAATCCCACACTACACCCCTCACTAGAATTTGCTCAATTAACACATTTGAAGATGAAGAATCATATATTTTTATTGATAATCTACTTGAAATGTTTACAATGATAGATAGATTAGATCTAAAGAAATTACAATCACTCTAGATTTTCTCTCTCCTCCTGACTTGCTCAACAATTCAAAAAGAACTCTCCCTACAACAGACTAATTCAACCCTTTATATAGGGTAATACAGTGGATGGATGACAATTTCGTCCTTTATTTTCGGGAATGACTCGCGAAATATCGCGAGTGTTATAAACATTTTTCCTTGCGACACTCCTAAATCTCGCCAAGTCTTCATACTTTTCTCACGTTCTGGCTTTCATCATCTAATGCGTCATTTAAATCACTTCCCTGCGATACCTCCGCAATACTGTCGTTTATTGATCTCGCAGGGTACTGATGTCGCAATATTCTGATCCTACATCTTGCCTCTTTTTTCTTGAATATTGCTTGAAGAGCGATCTTTAAGAAAAAATCCGTTGTTGTAATAGTCTTTGATTTTTGTTGATGATGGAATGAGTGAAAGAATACTGGACTTGAAAAGTACGTACTTGCCTCTATTCTTTTGTGAGATTCCGAATCTTTGGAAAGTGATTTTAAAATTATCATCCCGTAGTATACGAAATATGGAATATTCTTAAAGAAATATAAGAAACATTTAGTCCTCCAAATGTAAGAAGTATTGCAAATCCATCATGCGAAACCTTCGTTCCATGTTCTTTGCCTCATGCTATGAGCTCTTACTCTCGTAGGTTCACTCTATAATTTCGCAGGTTGCTCATACTTTCCTCATGAATTATACTGATATCATATGCTACATCATTCTTTTAATGCTCCGCGAAGTCATATTTGGGTTTGCGATATTACACTTTGAAATATCGCGATCGTCTATTTCTTTCCAAAATTTTTTTGTCAGCAAGGTTCCGTGCATTTAGGGTTGACCGCTTACACGTGTCTAAAATTCCCTTTTACCGATAGTTTTTAATGCTATCCAGGTTACTCTTTTCCTGTCTATTTAAGGGAGAATTTCCCATGAAAATCCTTCTTTCCTTTTATTTCATCTTCTTTACTATCGCAATTTTCTTCCATTGCTTTTTTCTTCACCATCTTCTTCATCGTCTTTCCATTTTTGTAATTCTTATGCTATGTTTCCATGGCATCAAGGTTTGCAAACTTTGTTAAATTTAATCATTTCGTTGATTGATCTTTTCTTATGAAATAGTTTTGTTCTGATACTTTTCCCCTTTTTGTTTTAGCAAGGACAAGTCTAGCACCAAATCTACCGTTACAAATCCTAATATTCCCAAGAGTTCGCGTACCGAAATCCTTTGCTTCCAAGAGAAAGACTCGAATGACAAGGTATTAAGAAACATTTACCCTTTTAATAACAATATTGTTGCCTCTTGTTTCTTACTTAACTTGTTATTCGCAGACGACAAAGATATTAATTTATCTCCCAAGAAACCTCGCCACTTTAAACTCGTCGCACTTTGCCATTACTTTTCCTGGGTTTAAGTTTACTACTTCTCCTGCGGCATCTTCGCAAGATGGCCCAATTCCTTCTTCTCATGACAAATCACCTTCTCCTGCGATGCACTCGCCTGACAAACTAGTCCCTGAATTTTCCGTTAATGAAATTCTTCAGAATGTTCCCCTCTCCACTTTTACTCTTAATGCCTCTACCTCATCTTCCCTTGTTGATCAAGCTCCTCCAATTGGCATTCTTATGAGTAAGGATGACTCAGCCTTTGTTTCTTCTTCCATCATTTCCTCTTCCTCTGAATCTATCTCTCTTACTAAAGAAAATTTAGAAGGGATGGATATAGCTTTTAAAGTTTTATCAACTACCATGAATGATGTTAAGAAAATCTCCACTGATCCTGTCAAGTCTAGTGTTTATGAATCTTTGAGTAAGTATTTTGGTTCCGATACCATGTCGCGAGCATCCCTGGAACAAGAAATTAAGACCTTGAAGAATAGCCTTCATAATACTTCACTGGATCGCGATAATCTTCGCAAGAAGAATGAAGAACTGAAAGGTATTCTTTCCTCCCCATTTTTTTTTTTTTTTTTTTTTTTTGAAGACTTTGTTCGCCTTTAAAGTTTTGAATCAGAAACGTAAAATGGAGATATATCAAGTGGAATCTATCGCGGAAGAAACTCGAACAGTAAAGAGATGCTTGGATGGAGCAATATAACCGATTAGATAACCTCCATACGTATTCTGTTGACCAGATAAATAATCTTACCCAAGAAAATGCCTACTTAGTCCAGAAACAAGAATTATTAAGTAGCGAATTGTCGCATATGTCATATTCTTTGACTAAATCTAATTTGGAATTGGAAACCTTATCAGATGAAAATGGAAATTTGTCCCGAGAGAAGCGAGCTTTGTTGGATAAAGTGGCTATATCCTCGCAGCAACTTGGTGTTTGTCGAAAAGCATTGAATGAGCAAGAACAATCTATTTGCTCTTTGAAAGATAAACTCAAAGAAACCACAACCGAAAGAGATAAGCTTATTCAGGGTAGAATAACCCTAAGTGTGAAAACAAAACAGCTCAAGGATGAATATACTAAGTTAAAAGAATCTCATTCCTCCCTTGCGAAGGAGAATAATTTCTCGATTTCTAATGAAAAGAGCTTGCGTTCTCGATTAAAAGGTCTTGTTGGTGATGATTTTGATACTGCTATGGATCATTTGGAGAATAGTTGCTTTGCCTTGACCCAACATCTTATCTCGCAAAAGGAAGGTAGTCATAAAATTTGACTGCCTCAACCACCGTTTTCCCTTTCTAATTTCTTTCATTATATTTTAATCTTAACCTTGTTGTTCTTATATATTTTCGCAGAATCTGAGAAAAATCTTCGCACTTCTCTGTCTACTTTGGAATCCTCCCATGCCAAGATTCGCAAGGAAAATACGATTCTGGTTGCTACTCTTGCCCATTCTCGTGATCGTGCCGCGAGGAGACTTAATTATCTCAGCCATCTTAAAGATGTCCAAAGTAGGAATCAACAAAAGGCGCTTCTTCGTCAATTTCATCCCAAAGCTGAATTTGTCGTGAATGAGATCTTACTCTCTAAATCCATTGAACTCCATCCTTTGTTGCACCTTTAGAAGTTGGAGATGATGAAGTTCCTAATTCTCCTGATAGTGATTATGATTATGAAAGCTGTGAAGATATCGCAAATAATGAACTTGTCGAGAAGGATCTTTATGAAGCCGAGAATCCTAATGAAGAACATTTATCATTGTTGCCGAGAATATCGATGTAGAAAATTAAGTTACTCTTATAATTTTATATCTTTCATTCTCTCTTTCTGCGTGACTTTTTGAATGGGATGCTTTTCAATTTTTGTTGACTTTTTGGAAAGACCAAATCCTTCGATGAACAATCTCTTATCTTCTCTTTCTATCTCATTTTAGATTTGCAATTTTAATCTCGCAAGCTTATTCGCTTACCTTTAGTTATGTTGAAGTTCATCATTGCGACAAGATCGCAAGATATCCTCACAAATGAAGAAATCTATTGATCTTGTCTTATCATTGATTGTGTGGTCTTATTTTGCCTTCCTAATTAAAGGTCTTATTTCGCCACCCCTCGTTGCGACAAAATCGCAGGACGTCTTTACATTTTCATGTAATGACCCATTGACCTTGTCTTATCATTTGTTAAGTATTTTTTCCTCTCAGATATTTTATCTGCGACAATATGATGGGTTTAAATACTCTTGCGAGTGTAAAATCCCATGACATTATCGTCTTTTGCGACGAAATCGCAGGACGTCTTTGCCTTTTCATGCAAAAACCCATTGATCTCGCCTTATCTTCGCGTTAGTATTAGTGCCTCTTCAGGATCATCGCACAAATATGACAAGCCTAAATTCTCTTGCGAAAATAAAGCCTCATGACATTTGCGTCTTTTGACACTTATCAGCTCCCTAATGGAGGGTGCCGCCCTTATCTTCTCCCTGGTTGCCCCTTCAAGGAGGCGTACATCGGCCATACAAGACTAGCTCCTCCCATCCGGTCTTAACAACAACCAATTGTTTTCGCAGCCTCTTATCCCTTATACATATATGGTTTATGGTTATGAGACTGCATCCTAAGTGGAGTTTTCTTCGGGCCGAAAGATATACCAAGACTTGCCAAGAATGGCCGAGACACTTCAAATGCCCCCAGAACTCTTGGCTCAACCGTGTACCCGGCGCCTTGAGCATACACTCCGACTCCTTGGAAGAGACCCTCGGGCGTCCAACCAGGGTATAACCTTATATATATAATTGGAAATCCAAGGTATCTCCCCCGGATAGGCTTTCATGAACCCCAAATCTCCATGACTCAGGTTCCAGGAGCGGTGTAACCTTTCCCCTGAGCCATGTCATGAGATACCCCCTTATATGACGCACTTTAGGTCTTACATTTGCCTCTTGCGAAATATCATTCGTGAACTAAGGTGTACGCCATAAAGGTTCGTCCCATTCACTCACTCATTCATTTTTGTTAATTCATTCGATCATTCATTTTCTGCAATGTATTGCTTGCGAGATATTCGCATAATCTTTCTTTGTTTTATTTAATCTCTCCATCATTCTGTCGCAAAAATATTTCGTCCATATTCATATCATTTCATCCATCTGTTATGGATAATACTTCTTGAGATACAACCTATTCCATGGTCTGTCCAATCTTTGTCCTACATCTCTCCCTTCAGGATCCATTAATCTATATGCCCCTGTGCCAACTATTTCCTTAATGATATAAGGTCCATCCCATTTTCTTGCCAATTTACCACAACTTTCACGCTGATATATTGGTGTCTCTCAAAGACCGGATCTCCCAGGTTGAAATTCACGTATCTTGACACGTTTATTATATTCTCTGGCTAATCTTCGCTGATAATTCTCCATATGTCGCAGTGCTCTTTCTCTTCTTTCCTCTAATTCATCTAATTTGATCAAGATATTACCCGCACTGAGGTTTCTCTCCCAAGCTTCTTTCTTTGTTGTTGGAATCATAACTTCTGTCGGGAGTACAGCTTCTACCCCATATGTTAAACAAAAAGGTGACATGCCTGTAGCTTCTCTTCTAGTTGTATTATAAGCCCATACCGCATTGGGTACTTGTTCGCACCATCCTTTATTGTATCCTTCTAACTTCTTCTTCAATATGTCTGCGATTGTTTTATTTGTCGCTTCGCCCGGGCATTAGCTCCGGGTACAGAGGAGTTGATTTTCCACATCGTATCCGAAACGCATTGCGAAGAATTCTATATTTTTCCTTCAAATGCTTCCCGTTGTCGATACCAATGTCAGGCTGGAATCCCAAATCGCATATAATGTTCTCAAATATGAAAGTAAAAACATCCTTGTCGCGAATGTGTTGTACTTGCTTTCACCTCCGCCCATTTTTTGAAATAATCAGTGGCGAAAATTAGATATCTTCTTCATCCTGTTCTCGGCGAAATGGCCCCACAATATCTAAGCCCCATTTTCCAAAAGGCCACACACTTGTTGAAGAATTTAATGGTGCTCCTGGTGCATGTATCTTCTTCCCATGTCTTTGGTAATCTTTGCAACGCCTTGATATCTATTTCGCGTCCTCATGCATATATGGCCAGTAATAGCCCTGTATTTTTGCTTTATATGCTAAAGATCTTCCACCACTATGATTACCAGCGTCCCCCGCTATGCAACATCTTCAATATGGTTTCTCCTTCCTTCCTTGTTACACATCTGAATGAAGGTCCATTAAAAGATCATCGGTATAGTACTCCATCTCTTAATTCATAATTTGTTGCCCGGCTTTTTAATTTGTGTGCTTCTAATCTATTTCTTGGTGTTTCCCCTTTTGTCAAGTATGCATGAAGTTCCGCTCTCCAATCCTCTTCGCAAAGCGTTTGTATTCCATCCTCTATTAACATTACACTTGTTTCATTCTTCTTCTTTATTAATTGACTGATCTGCTAAAAGTGTTTGTATCTTTATATTTCTCGCAGTCGGATCTGTCATCATACTTGATATAAAGGCAAAAGCATCTGCGAGTCTATTATTTCTCCTTGATATATGTCTCCATTTTAGTTTTGGTATCTGCACCGACAGCTCATCAACAAGTTTCTTGTACTTTTGCAAAGATGGTTCATTTATAGTATATTCTTCCTTTATTTGGCGAATAGCCAATTGTGAATCACAGGTAATCCTCACGTTTTCCAATTTCATCTCTATTACAAATCGCAAAGCATGTATTATAGCTTCATATTCTGTTTCATTATTGGTTGACGCGAATTCTAATCTGAAGGAAAAAGCCATTTTGTTACCTTTCTCGCGATATCACAACAATTCCAATCCCGTTACCTTCTCCATTAGATGACCCATCTACTAATATTTCCCATCTATTCGGCTCGCTTAACAAATCTTTTGGATCTCCATGTTCTTCATCTACGTCCATTGTTTCTTCTCTTTTGGTTCATCCTCTTCCAAAGGAAATTCGCTAAAAGTCCGCGACCACTTGTGACTTTGGTGAAGACAATATTTCGTATTTGAGTTTGCAATGACTTATTTGGGCATTCCATCTTTCGACTCTCCCCGATCTTTTTGATTTTTTCATTACTGATTCGATTGGTACTTTCGTTACTACCTTAACAATGTGCGCTTGAAAGTATATGCGAAGTTTAAATGTTGCGTGAACCAATGCCAAGATTAATTTTTCAAATTTTGAATAATTCCTTTCTGCGACGTTGAAAGTTTTGCTAATGTAGTAGATTGGTTTTTCTACCCCTGCGTCCACTCGCAAATCATCGCACTTAATGCATGCGAAGTCGTCGCAAGATAGATTAATAATTCTTCTCCGGGTTCGCTTTTTGTAAAATTGATATATCCATTAAATGTTCCTTTACTCCTTGGAAGGCTTTTCACACTCGTCCGTCCATCTAAACTTTGATCCCTTTTTGAGAATGTTGAAAAAGTGTTTGCACTTATCGATGATCGCGAGATAAATCTCCCTAGCGAAGCTAGTAACCCATTTAACTTCGAACATCTTTTACTGTCGTGAGGCCTTGGCATATCGCGAATCGCTTGTACTTTCTCCGGGTCGACTTGGATTCCCTCTTTTGATACGATATAACCTAAAAATTTTCCCGACGCAACTCCAAAGGTGCATTTTTCGGGATTTACTTTGATGTTGAAATGTCTCATTTGTTCAAAAATTTATTTCAGATCCTGTATGTGGTCTTTTGCTCTCTTACTTTTGATTAACATATCATCTACATACACCTCTAGCGTTTTATGTATCCATCTCGCGAACACCTTTTCTACCATTCTTTGATATGTTGCTCCAAAGATTTCGCAAACCAAACGGCATTTTGTATAACAAGATAATCCTCTTGGAGCGAAGAAAGCAAGTATGTTCTTGATCTTCTTCCGCGAGAGGAATTTGATTGTACCCTTTATATCCATCGAGAGATGATATCCTTTCGTTTCCCTGCTTTGCTTCAACCAATTGCGAGATATCCTGGTAAGGAAGCTATCTTTGGGGCAAGCTTTGTTTAGATCGGTAAAGTCTATACAAATTCTTATCCCTTTCTTCTTCTTTGGGACTATAACCATATTTGCTATCCATTCAGGATATTATGCTTGTCTAATGATTCCTGCATCTAGCATTTTCGCAACTCTTCTTATATTTGAGGGTGATATGTTGTTGCAATCTTCCTAATTCTTTGTTTGAATGGCCTTATATTTTTGTCAATCTCCAATTTATGACAAGCTACGGATGGGTCTATACTGCATTTCATCCATATCCCACGCGAAGATATCTTTATAGTCTCGTGCAAATCAATAGTTCTTTTTTCTTCATCTTCTTCCATTTTAGTCCCAATTTTTAACACCTTGGGTTCTTCTTTAGTTCCAACATTCACCTCTTTTGTTTGTTCTGCTGCGATGTAGCTAGCTTTCAGTTCTCCCATAGGGGTTGGTCCTTTCATTTCTTTACTCTGCGAGATTTCGCTAGGTATTCCTCTTCCTTCTTTTGCCCTTATCATGTAAATTTTAAATTCTTCTTCTTTTCTAGCTGCTTTTACTATTTTCTTACGATCTCTTCGCTTCTTCACTCGTTCTTCAAAATGCTTTACTTCGTCTTGATGATATATTCTCCCTTTATCAATATCTCCTCTAATTTCACCAATTCCAGTTGGCGTAGGAAATTTGATACACCGATGAAGTGTTGACGCTCTGACCTTGATTGCATGTACCCATGGCCTCCCTAATAACATGTTGTACGGTGATTCCATATCCACTACACTCACCGTCACTTGCGTTTCAATTTCTCCAAGCTGCACTGTAACTTTACTTCTCCTTTAGGTTTTGTTATAGATTTTCCAAAACCATGGATATAATACGCTGGGGAAATCATTTCTTCATCTTTATATCCTAATTTTTTGTAAGTATGGTAAAACACGATGCTCACCAAACTACCTGTGTCTACCAAAATCCTATTTATTGCCCACTCTTCCATCTGCTTTCGCCGATTCTTCTTCATTTTTGCATACATTTATTGTGATCACTAATGGAGATGTATGATTCAGTCCTTCTTTAGGTACTTCAGCTGCTGTAAATGTTATTTTCTGCTTTTCCCACTCTTTCAAAGACGATATCTTCTCCTCATCTATAATCTTCTTTCCTTCAAAATCTCGTTTATGTATTCTTCCTCTGATATTTTCGTGAAATTCATTAATTAAACTGTACTCCATATCTTCATCATATTCCTTGTTTCTTAACTCCTCTACCTCATCTGATTTAACATCTTTCTCTCTCATTTTCTTAATTCGGATAATTTTTGTTACAATATTTTAGAATCGTCCCTGTTTCTAGCGCATATGTAGTTGCAGGAAATCCCACACTACACCCCTCACTAGAATTTGCTCAATTAACACATTTGAAGATGAAAAATCATATATTTTTATTGATAATCTACTTGAAATATTTACAATGATAGATAGATTAGATCTAAAGAAATTACAATCACTCTAGATTTTCTCTCTCCTCCTGACTTGCTCAACAATTCAAAAAGAACTCTCCCTACAACAGACTAATTCAACCCTTTATATAGGGTAATACACAGTGGATGAAAGCTAAGCTGTCCTTTATTTTCGGGAATGACTCGCGAAATATCGCGAGTGTTATAAACATTTTTCCTTGCGACACTCCTAAATCTCGCCACGTCTTCATACTTTTCTCACGTTCTGGCTTTCGTCATCTAATGCGTCATTTAAATCACTTCCCTGCGATACCTCCGCAATACTGTCGTTTATTGATCTCGCAGGGTACTGATGTCGCGATATTCTGATCCTACACACTTGCTCAGTGAGAAAGGCACGCTTATGCACATGAAGCTTTCGCTTTTGTGTGCACAGATCCTTCAAAAACTTAGCATAGGTGGGTATCTGCCTGATTGCTTCGAGAAATGGAATGTTTATGTTAACTCGTTTGAACATTTCCAAAATCTCGTTGTATTGGTTACCCCTTTTCGCCGCACCAACCTTTGTGGGAATGGAGCAACGGGTGCATGACTTGGCAAAGAAACATCTATATCGGTAGGACTTTTAGGTTTATCAACATGCTCGAGGATTCTTTTCTACGGTAGATGTTTTTCGTGGTGTTGTGTGTACTTGGTGAGTCCGATTTAGACTCGCTTGACCGTGGTACACCTACATTGTTCTCAAAAACTTTACCACTACGAAGAGTGGTGACAAAGATTCACATGACTATGTGAAGTTTCATTGCAGTTGAAGTGCCTCGCCTGAAACATATTCTTTGGATTTTGTTGGGGCCGACTAGGGAGTTTTCCTTTTTCTCTCTCATTTCAATGCGTCGCAAATTTGACCCATTTTAAGTTCTAGACTTGTGAAACGTTGGTCGGTGGTCTTCTGAAGTTGTAAAAAATTTTGGGTCAACAGACCGACAATGTCTTCAAAGCTAGGCTTTTTTCTCTACAGGTACCGAGTGTGTGGTTGTACTTGGGGTTTCTAGGATATGAGTATCCTTGGTTATTATTTGTTGTTCCCCTTTGCATGTGACCTTTAGACCATGAGAAGTTAGGGTGATTCCTCCACCCCTCGGGTTGTAGGTCCGAGAATAAGGGTTGTTCTCTTGCCTATGGTACAATGCATTGGCTTGCTCGGTTTTAGACTCTTGAAATGCATGTAGGTCCAGGACAGCCTGTCCACTAGGTGGTCGGAACTATGGCATGCGGCACAAGAGGCCATTTCAATTTGGTCACGGAGAGTAGGGTCATTAGATTTTACATTCTTCTGCAACTCTAGCATTTCTATTCTCCTAGCCAAAGATGCCATTTTGCATTTCCCTCAAAGTCGACTCTATTCTATGAACATTAGCTACGTGGGTAGTCCTTTTTGGTTCACGGATGGACTCCCACTGCCGAGTCTTTCGGCGACTTCGATTAAGAAAGTCCAAGCCTCATCAAGACTTTTGTCAATAAATGCACCATTGCACATTGACTCAACTGTGGTTCGTGTCCTAACATCTAGACCCTCATACAAAATTTGCACAAGTCTCCATTTTTCAAAACCGTGGTGGGGACATTGGAGTAATAATTCATTGAATCTCTCTAAATATTTTGCTAGAGTTTCGTCTTCTAATTGCACAAAACCATTTAGACTTTGGCGAATTATCGCAGTCTTATGGTTGGGGAAAAACTTTTTGAAAAGCTCTTTTGTGAGATCATCCCATGTTCTAATGGACTGTGGTTGTAGGGCATGAAGCCATGACTTTGCTTTTTCTTTCAAAGAGAAAGGGAACAATCTCAGCTTGAGGGACTCTTCTGACATTTGGTTAAAACGCAGAGTCCCACAAATATCTTCAAAATCTCTCACATGGTGGTAAGGGTTTTCAGCATCAACCCCTCTAAACACGGGCAACATGTGAATTGTGCTTGCTTTCAGTTCAAACTGGCAAAGATCATTTGGTAGAATGATGCAAGAGGGCTGGCTTGCCCTAGTTGGGTACATGTAGTCCTTGAGACTACGGGGTTGGATTGGTTCATCACCCATTGTTTCGATGGGTCCGGCTTCTGTTGAAGAATCGGGTATGTTGACAATATCGTCAGGGCGATTCTAACTAGTCGATTTGTTTGGTCTCTAAAAGACACAATCATAGCCTTGCTAGCACATCTAGCATGTTAACATTCACACAGCCAATCACTTTCAAAACATAGAGCAAAACTCACAGAAATGACACACCAATTCTTAGAATCAAGCACACATGAGTGCTAGTTGATGTTGTTTAAGAAATGCACAAAGATCGGTTATGCACAAGACCAAGATCAGTTAAGGTGTGCACCGGAAAAAACAGTAAATGTGTAAAGTGCACAGGTGGTAGGCTGGACTATGCTCACTCAAGGTGAAGCACGTCTCTTGGGCTTGTGTGTTTATAGTGTATCAACTGGTTCTGAGATGCAAAGATGCAATAGCATATGAACAATTTTCAAAGACTTTACAACAGACTTGAAATGCCACAGAGTGTCAACAGGCTTGGTTGACCTCAATTTTCACTGAATTATACACAAAAATGCAGTAAGAGATAGCTCACACAAGGTCGCTTGACAAAGAAACTAGGGAAACCAAATTACTGGCTCAAATCTTATCGAATCGCAGCTTTTTGCACAGTATTGCCAGCAAGTGAAAATGATCTAGCATTCAACACCTGGTAGTCACACGGATGTGCCAACAAACTTTAGTTGTGAGAATAGAGCATGCTAAGGTACAGGGGATGATGGTTCAATTATCTTGGTTAATGTCAACTATCTCAGTTGATGTCAACCTGGGCTAGCAGCTAACTTGGCTAACCAAGTTGCAGCTTAACTCAACAGCTACAGAGGCTGGAGCCAAGCGCAGGCTTTGTTGAAGCCAAGGGGTCACAGTGAAAAGGTAAACTAATTCAGCCAACGTTTAATGCACAAATCATACAAAATCATAGGCTTCAGATATTGAGCAATACTCAGCAAGGTAGCGAGTTTGTCATGCAAAGGCACTACAGGTGCACATACAATGATGCTCAGCAAAATTTCAGTAATGCACATAACAGCTCAGTGGCAATGCGCAAAGCAATGAGGTAAAGCTCATAGAATTGATGACAAATTCATACAAATGCACATCATGATATAATTCAGCTCAAAGACATAACACTAGTTTAGTATGCATACATGGAATATCACACATACATTCATTAACACAGCAGGGTTAGAGATTGATACCACCGATAAAAATTGGGTTTAGGCACTTCCACAATTGTCCTGAGCCTTTTTCTTCTCCTCCTTGGGTTTGCTCAGCAGAGATTTCAGGTACCTGCTAGCTCAACAGGGAAGGTATTAGTTTCCAAAATTGCACAGTTAAAGAAAGATAAGGAGGTGTTAACAATTTGATCAACACTGGCTTTGAGGATTCTGGTAGGCCTCGAAGATGGGTAAATTATATGGCCTACGGTAATACCGCAAGTGCACGGCGTCTATCGGAGACGCGGCAAGTACGGGTCGAACCACAGAGACTTGTGGTGCTCTAATTGATCTAAGGCTTTGCTAAACTGAGTTCTAAGTGATAACAAGTGACAACAGATGGTTTTGCAGATATTTTTGTGCCGATACGTTAGGTTTGTAGTGAAATAAACCTAAACTAAGGTAAAAGGTAGTGACAAGGGGTTGCTAAGGTATTCAAATTCACCTCTAACTCCTCTTGTGTGCTCACCGAGTTGAGGCTTTCTTGCCCCGTGATCGATAAGGGCAGGGTGTCAAACCCACCACCTATCTAAGGGGTTTCTCCATGTTACACTTCAACACAGCTAAGGTGCTAACCCAGAGCATTAGTTATCTAATTAAGTATAACTAATCAAAGGAATTAACCTATAACTCTAAGGATCGAGTCATGCAGATACTAAACATAAGTATAACCTAACTACAATGCATCCATGGCGTTGGTATGCATTGTGAGAGAAGAATGTTAGATGCTAGGATTGAAATTATTTTAATCTTTAAGCATACAAGAATAGTTCAACACAGTTAACATCACAAAGTGGATTTAGGGTTTCATTGAAACCCTAGCACCAAACTAGAACATAAATTAACACAAAATACAACTATTGACTGCCCTGGCTAATCCAGGCGTGCTCTCTATCAACACAACTCGTCCCTATTTATACATGCAACTCTAAAAAAATATCAAACCCTAAATTTATTTTAAAATAGAAATTAAAATGAAAATAAACTCTCACCCACGCACTCATCTCTCGAATCACGTTCCCCTCTTGTCAAATCGCTCGCATCGACTTCTCTCGGCTTCCCCTTGATTTATCAATGAAACCCTACCTATCTCTGTCTAGTTCTCTCTTAGCTCCCAGGAGAGAAGCTACAAAAGGACTAGAAAGTGATGAGGTGAGGTGGTGCGGCTTGGGTTGTCGGGAGATGGTAGAGGTGGTGGTTTTGCGGGGCGACGGTATGGTCGGGCGAGGAGAGGGAGAAGGGTTTGCGGAGGGTTGTTTGTGAAAGTGACGGGAGAGGAGAAGAGAAGAGAAATGAGTTTAGGGTTAGGCTTAGGGGCTTATATAGGGGCTATGGTGTTGAGCAGGTACATCGAAGATCGATGGGAACGCCGCACCGAGCGTAGGATCTTGCGGGAGAGATCCGAACGGTCGAGGTTGGTAGCCGGTTCGTTGTGATATGGTGTTGCGCGAGTGCATCAAGAGATGATGTATAGTGAGGGCAGCGACCGTAGGATGTGGATGAGAGAGATATCAACGGTTTGGAGTGGACGGGCTCGGATCCGGTCGCGGTTGCTCCGGCTCAAGCCCATGTCTTGTAGATGAGTTGCTACTTGTTGGGTTGCAACCATTGCGCGCGGCTTTGGCTTTCTGCTCCATAGATGCTCGACCCACTTCTTCGCTCTTTTGGCTCCTCGTATTCTCCGAACTTTATTTAGTACCTAAAAATACAAAATTAATTAATACAAATATTTATTCTTGAAAACAAAGAAAACACAGAATGCTGGGATAATATCCGATTCTTGAGCACAAAAAAGATGAGTAAAATGCCAATAAAAAGGTGTATAAATATGCACTATTTAGCACTCATCAAATACCCCCAAACCTGAATTTTACTTGTCCTCAAGTGAAACGTAAATTAAGAAATCCTAACTATACCCCCGTCGCAGTCTCTCGAATGCATTTAGCGTATGCACTAAGCCTTTAAACCCCTAGGTGTCCCTAGTGGACGAGTTGTAGTCTCGTGAGGGTTTACATGAGGTGTACCCACAAAACCTTCTCCAACTTCGAGTGTAAAAAGAGTCTCAAGCATCCTAGAAGCTATGAGGACATAGGGAGTTTCGCATGCTAGTAAATGAAGTTAGAACTATCGAAGAACGCATTCTCATCCTTAAGTGATGAGCGAGAAGTAACCATACCATATGAAAGAATTCGGATTCGATTGTGATCATAAGCCTCGACTTCGCCTCACCATTAGGGTTTTATGATAATTGCACTCAAAAAGATTGCTTTTAGTCTCTCATGTGTGCAGGCAGGAATAAAGAGAGAAATCCCGCACACGTTGTAGGTGAGAAGGATAACCTTCCGAAATAAAAAACGGAGACTCCACAGAGGTGTGGACAAAAAGAATCTTTTCTCGATGATCTCTAAGAAAGGAAATCAACCATTAGCAAGGGGTGGGAGTACTCACTCACTTCTCACCCGATCGGCAATTAATATCACTCTCTCATAAGAAACCATAGAAACGTCTTCAATCTTCGGTCTTCGGTCTTCAAATGTTGATGACGAACTTCTAAACTTCACAAAGCTTGACAATTTTTAACTTTTCTACTCAAATTCCTTGTTGTTTGGATTTTTCTTTTTAAACTCTTCTTTACCATGGTGGTAGCAAAATAAGAAAATAAACTACAAATTTTTTTTTTTTTTTTTTTTTTTTTTTTTTTTTTTTTTATAATAAGTGAAAATAAAAATACAAATAATGAAACAACTAACTCCATGGACAAAGGACTTTATCACTCAATTTTTCCACAACTTGTATTGTCTTGATTTTATAAATTTTATTAATTCTCATCCTATTTTCTTTTCTTTGTTGCACATAAACCTTGGACTATATCAATTTTTCTTTCAATATTCATTCGATTCCGCTCCGTTGTTCTTGACGATGATGTGTTTCTATGGGTCTTGCTGATTGAGAGAGAGAATGATGCTAACTACAAATCGGTATTTAGAAGGAGTTTTCATCTTTAGACGTCACCCTCATGATTGACAAAAACTAGCACTCAAGAGATCAAAGTAGAAATAAATTGGTGCGAAGTTGGGTAGCTCACCATTCCTACCCGAATTTACGTAAGGTGACACACACTCTAATGACTTTTCTAGAAAGTTGCAAAAATTTGAAGGTTGGTGCCTCACTTGATGTAAATTGGGTAGTCTCCACTATGGGTGATCACAATTCTACTACCGAATATCTAAACAAAGACCTAATTAGCCCTCGGTATGGTTAAATCCAACTTTAACGCTCTAATCAACTAAGGAACCCGATTGCGTTCTCCCACTTCCAAGTTCTCATTATTTCGGTCGGATTCTCTATGTAAACATAGCTAAAAGCATGCTAGTGACTCTAAAATCTCTAAAAGTTGGAGGTTTTATTTGCAAAGTTTTTGAATTTTTGATTTTTGATTTTTTTTTTTTTTTTTTTTTGAAAATAAAAGGTAAAATAAAAGACTAAAAACTCTAAATGCAAAATATGCAAATGCACCCCCAAACCTAAATCAAACATTGTCCTCAATGTGTCTTCATATAGAAAAATTTAAACAATCCCACATACCGAGAGAACTATGCTTGATAAGAGAAAAGGGAAGAGATTAGGATGTCGGCGGGAGCAAGGTTGAGCTTCATTCGTCAAGGCAAATCCAACATTCTCGAGTGGTGATTATATCGGATTAGCACCAAAAAATGCACAAGAAGACTCAACCGATTCAAGAAAGAAAGAAAAAAATAACAAGTCCTACAAAAATTTACTAACAATCTAAAGAGTTGAGGATCAACCCAATAGAAAATATGTACAAACATTAACAAATATAACATGAAAATGGGCTTTGGTTTATGTGGGAATTTGGTTTATTGGGATTTTGGTTTGTTGGGAAAAAACGGCCCGGTGAACTGTGGGCTGTTTGGTTTTGTAGGAAGCCTAGGTTGTGTGCAAAGCCTAGGTTGTGTTTGAAAAAGTATAGCCCGAAATGAATTGAGTTGGGTGAGTTTTAGTGTAAGCCCAAGTTAGGTTAACATGTGCAGTTGACTTAGGTTGATTGGGCTCGATTTTGTGCGAGGCACCCAGAGATGTGGGTTTAGCTAGCCCAGTGGAAGAGAGCAAAAACCCCAGTTGTGTTAGCTTCAGTGAATCGGGCTAAAGTTTGTTTGCAGCCGAGGTTGGGTTCAGTTAGCCTTGTATCACCAGGCTTCGATTTTGGGTGTGGGCTCTAGGTTATGTTCACCCCGAGGTTGAGGGCTTCGGTGAGCACACGGCTCGAGAATTTTCAGAAATTGACACTATTTTGGTGGTTGCTAGCCTTCACGACACGAGCCAAGCACTGATTATATGCAAAGATGATGCTTGAGGTTAAACAAGCAGATACTGAGGGGTTCATGGTCATTCACATGCGGATTAAACAAATACCAAATTCAATTAACCAATGTCTACTCAAAGGTCACGGAGATGTGACTTTTCACATGAATGCACGGTCTTTGGCCGGCCAAGGCACAAGCAGCACTCAAGGAACTAGTGATGATTTGGTCTCGGGCAATACTGACTTGACAATTCTCGGGGATTTGAAAGTCTAGCCCTAGAATTTGTGTACACCAGTCGGGCGCTCATGGCAAAGCAACAATCGGTATAACCAAGCGGCTCATGCACGGGGTTTGCGAGAATTTAGCGGTATGGTTCAAGGTTATGCTCGGAGGTGGATTTGTCAATAGGCTTGCATAAGTGAGGATGACAGCAAACTTGGTTAACCAAGTTGCAGCTCAGTCTCACAGCATCAGGGCCTGTCACAGTTTGGCTTAACAGGCTCAACAAGCTAGTTGACAGCAGGTCTGTCAGCAGGGTTGTATCATGCAATCATGCCAATAACTTTAAGGTTCACAAGGTCATGTCAACTGGGTTACAATGGTTATGCGGCTAGCTTCAGGGTTGACAAAGTTTATGCGGCTACACTAACCTAGGCTAACCGGGTAGCACAAGCTCAACAGACTTGGTGGAGCGTACTGGTCCACTGGTGAACTACTGACTCAATTCACCCAAAACACGCAGATTTCATGTATATTTGCACAACAATCGAATTATCGGGAAAGCAAGGTGGTTACTACGTCATGCAATGCAATGGGTCTATCGGGCATTCATGGGATGGTTATAGCTCAAACTCACGAGGCTAGTTCACACAAGCTTATGCTCGGGTCGTCACGAGTCTCTACAAGGTTTGCGGTGAGGCTCAACGGCTCCCGAGGGGCTGGAGCTCGGGGTGTTATATTTAGTTGTGGCTCAATTGTTCACACTTGACTCAACGAGTCACAACAAGGTGCACAAACAAGTATGCGCGGTTTACTTTTCGATGAAATGCGCTCAGCAGGGTATCTAGTTTCACACCTCAAGTAATACCCAAATACAAGTCTAAAGCTCGAGACATATTCATGCGGGCATAGAGTATAAGAAGCTTTGAAAAGACCAACCAATTTGTGGCGAAATGGTGTGTTGCTCGCTATGCCCACCTCCCCTTTCTTTGGTTGCTCAACAGCTGAGCCGCTCAAGAGCTCACCCGCGCAGTAAGCACAGCAAGTTCCTCCATTCATGCACCTTGGGTTGGCTCAGAGTTACCACTTGCACAGCAGCACAGTTGGGTGCCTGAATTGCACTTTGCTCAACAGCTCACGGGTGCCTGTAGGCTCAAAGGAGGGTTCAGTTCTCAATAATGCACAGCTTAAGACACAAAAAGGTGCACAAATGCACCTGACTTTGATTAAATGGTGACAGCGGGAATGAGAATTACTCCAATGCAAGATGCTACAATTTGTGAAAGCTATATTACTACGAGCTACAGATGCAATGAGGAATTAGGTGAGAGAGCAGCTAATGCAAGTGCTTAAAAAAAAAAAAATTATCTAGAATGCCATGGTGAAGTTACAATATACTAAGTTATACTATAATGCAAGTAGACTAACTAAGTTACACTAACTAAGTTATATAATGGAGTTTATGAGATGCGAGATGGAGTTAAAAAGCGAACAATGGAAACTAAATTCGAGATCTGAGATGAAAATGCACGAGGGCTAAAAACGACCCAAAATGTGAATATGTACGGGGTAGGATGAAGCACGGTGAAGCGAGCCAAAAATCGGTAAGGCACGCGCCAAGTCCCGGCAACGCGCCAAAAACTTGGTAGGCCTCGAAGATGGGTAAATTATATGGCCTACGGTAATACCGCAAGTGCACGGCGTCTATCGGAGGCGCGGCAAGTACGGGTCGAACCACATAGACTTGTGGTGCTCTAATTGATCTAAGGCTTTGCTAAATCGAGTTCTAAGTGATAACAAGTGACAACAGATGGTTTTGCGGATATTTTTTGTCTTATTCTGTTAGAAGTTTGTAGTGAAATAAACCTAAACTAAGGTAAAGGTAGTGACAAGGGGTTGCTAAGGTATTCAAATTCACCTCTAACTCCTCTTGTGTGCTCACCGAGTTGAGGCTTTCTTTGCCCCGCGTGGATGATAAGGGCGGTGTCAAACCCACCACCTATCTAAGGGTTTCTCCATGTTACACTTCAATACACGGCTAAGGTGCTAACTTGAGCATTAGTTATCTAATTAAGTATAACTAATCAAAGGAATTAACCTATAACTCTAAGGATTGAGTCACAAGATACTAAACATAAGTATAACCTAACTACAATGCATCCATGGCGTTGGTATGCATTGTGAGAGAAAGAATGTTAGATGCTAGGATTGAAATTATTTTAATCTTTAAGCATACAAGAATAGTTCAACACAGGATTAACATCACAAAAGTGGATTTAGGGTTTCATTGAAACCCTAGCACCAAACTAGAACATAAATTAACACAAAATACAACTATTAACTGCCCTGGCTAATCCAGGCGTGCTCTCTATCAACACAACTCGTCCCTATTTATACATGCAACTCTAAAAAAATATCAAACCCTAAATTTATTTTAAAATAGAAATTAAAATGAAAATAAACTCTCACCCACGCACTCATCTACGAATCACGTTCCCCTCTTGTCAAATCGGCTTTGCATCGACTTCTCCGGCTTCCCCTTGATTTATCAATGAAACCCTACCTATCTCTGTCTAGTTCTCTCTTAGCTCCTAGGAGAGAAGCTACAAAAGGACTAGAAAGTGATGAGGTTAGGTGGTGCGGCTTGGGTTGTCAGGAGATGGTAGAGGTGGTGGATTTGCAAAGTGGCTGACCGGTATGGTCGGGCGAGAGAGGAGAAGGGTTTGCGGAGGGTTGTTCTGTGAAAGTGACGGGAGAGGAGAAGAGAAGAGAAATGAGTTTAGGGTTAGGCTTAGGGGCTTATATAGGGGCTATGGTGTTGAGCGGTACATCGAAGATCGATGGGAACATTGCACCGAGCGTAGGATCTTGCGGGAGAGATCGAATCGGTCGAGGTTGGTAGCCTGGATTACATTTGTGATATGGTGTTGCGCGAGTGCATCAAGAGATGATGTATAGTGAGGGCAGCGACCGTAGGATGTGGATGAGAGATCTCAGCGGTTTGGAGTGGACGGGCTCGGATCCGGTCGCGTGGTTGCTCCGGCTCAAGCC
Source organism: Papaver armeniacum (assembly GCA_023531295.1). Classification (NCBI taxonomy): domain Eukaryota; kingdom Viridiplantae; phylum Streptophyta; class Magnoliopsida; order Ranunculales; family Papaveraceae; genus Papaver; species Papaver armeniacum. The sequence continues at coordinate 180,131 of JAJJWW010000621.1, forward strand.
CATGTCTTGTAGATGAGTTGCTACTTGTTGGGTTGCAACTGATTCGCGCGCGGGCTTTGGCTATCTGCTCCATAGATGCTCGACTCCACTTCTTCGCTCTTTTGGCTCCTCAGATTCTCCGAACTTTATTTAGTACCTAAAAATACAAAATTAATTAATACAAATATTTATTCTTGAAAACAAAGAAAACACGAGAATGGGATAATATCCGATTCTTGAGCACAAAAGATGAGTAAAATGCCAATAAAAAGGTGTATAAATATGCACTATTTAGCACTCATCAGATTCCACAACAGAACAGATATTTTGAACTGCTCTGGTGAACTGTCAACCAGGGCAGATCGAGATTTACAGATGCACAGTTACAATGGAGCAGGTCTAAGCTAACACAGAGTATGATGATGAATGAGAAATGCCAAAGTGCTTATGTTGATATGTCACAGGGGAATAAAAAAATTTGAGTATCGGTGGATTAATGAACCACTACACACTACTTTGAGACTACAATGATAACTAACAAAAGGCTAAGAAAATATGATGACTAGAAAATTAAAACTACAAAGAGTGCGGATGATGATAATGATGCAAAGTTTCCTTGAGACATGAAGTGACAGACCAAGTCGAGGCAAGCTTGAGTTCAAGCTAGGCCGGATGTTGAATGAAATGGAAGGTGCGAGCACGCGAGATGAAATTGTGATCCTACGGCTTCCTCTACTTCCAATGGATATTCACGAGATGACAAAAACATACAACTAAGCTACAAATGTAGAATATTATGAGATGTAAACTAGTAGGAAGCACTAAGAGAATGCGAGATATGCAATTAAGATAAGCTAACTAAAATGCAATGAACGAGAATGCAATAGAAGATGCAGAAATGTAAAAGATGCAGAATAGAAAAATTACTGCCTAAGTTACACTAATAATGACTAAAAACAAGAATTCAAAACACAAATATACAAGGCTGAATCAAGATCGGTAAAAGTAAGCTAATAATCAACACAACAACACTGCAAATCCAAAAGCGCGCTTCAAAAACTTGGTAGTCGGGAAAAGTGATTGCTACGGTGTAAATCAAGTGCACGGTGCCTATTCAGGCGGGGCAAATACAAAGTCGAATCCACGGGGATTTGGGGTTGTGTAAAGTTGATTTCAAGGTTTCACTAAATCGATTCTAAAAGAGTAACACAAATATTGGCTTGTTTGGGTGTCGATACGACTAAATGGATTTGTGATAGCAATTCTAAGGCAGCAAGTATGTTGTGAATAGATTGGAGAGTTACTAGGATGGTCGACTCCACCCTCTAATCCTATGCTAAGGCAATTCAACTCCTCATTGTGTCTTGTACCTTCCTTGAAGGTCTCGGTGGATATTTGATTAACTAACTCCCTCACTCACCCCTAGTATCAATGGTCTTCTTACTGAGTACCATTGATCGTGTAAATTTAGTTCAACAGCTAACTATATTCCTAAGCAATACAAACAACAAGAACAATTTGAGAATTTAATTAACTTCACATTAGATCAGGGGGTTTCATCTACACCCTAGTCAAATGACTTAGAACATCATGCAAGTATTAAAGCAGAGTTGAAATTAAGTTACAAATGGAAACCCTAAAAATTGTCTGCACTCTCACAAGAAGAACAACTTGATTTTATATCTCTTACCCCTTCTCTAATGCTCTAAAATGAAATTAAAAGTAAACCGGACACTTTCCCTCTTCCAATTCGGCTCTGGTAGCCATTAATGATTTGTTGGAGAAACCCTAGCTCCAACTATCTCAAACCTAGCTTCTAGGGTATGGGAGAAGCTAAGAAAGAGATAACTTGAGCTAGAGTGGCGGAGAAGGTGGCTGTGGTGGCTGCGCTGCTGCTGTTGTCGGGAGAAGAGGATAGTGCGAGTGGTGATAGCTCTGCACTGGTCGGGGAAGAAGGTAAGGTGGTTCTCTGGTTTTGTCGGGAGAGAAAAAGAGGAAATGAAGATGGGGAGTGTTTGGCCTGGCTGGGTCGATGGGAAGAAGGGGTAGGAGGTTTGGGTGTTGGGCGGACGCAGCGAGTGATGATGTGCGGGATGAAGCGACCGTTGGATGCAGATGGATCAAATCTGACGGCTCAGGATAGGACGGGCTTTGGATTCGGGTTATGGGTCGGGCCTTGGATTGCTCAAGCCCATATCATGTAGTAGCAGGTTTTCCCACACTACACCCCTCACTATATTTTGATTAGTTAGTCCATTGAAAGTTGTATAATTGAGAATGTTTATTGATTAATTTCATGAGTTATTTACACAGGAAAATGGAATTACACTTAGCAAGTAAAACACTCTTGAATTTCTCTCTCCTAATGACTTGCCCAACAATTCCAAAAAGATCTCTCTCTACAAAGACTCACTCGACCCTTTATATAGGGTAATACATAGTGGATGATGACCTAAGCTATCCTTTATTTTCGGGAATGTCTCGCGAAGTGTCGCCAAAGTGTACAACTTATTCAATCTCGCGACACTTCTTAACCCTCGCCGGGTTCCATGTCTTTCGGTTGTTTTGTGTGTCGTTTCCCATTGCGTCGTCTATTTTAGTTTCTGCGACTCCCTCGCGGGTCGTCGTTTATTGATCTCGCGAGCCCTATGCATTGCGATATTATGATCCTACATCTTGCCTCTTTTTCCTTGAATATTGCTTGAAGGGCGATCTTGAAGGAAAAATCCGTTGTCATAGTAGTCTTTGATCTTTGTTGATGAAGGAACGAGCAGAAGAATATTGTACTTGAAAAGTACGTACTTGCCTCTATTCTTTTGCGAAGTTCCGAAGCTCCTATATTCGAAGTGTCATTTCTTGCCTCATGTGTTACAGAGAATAATCGAGTTCGCAATCCCTTCTCGCCTATTAGGAAATATGCTGTATATTTGAATTCTGCTAAAGTTCTTTTCGCCAAGCTTCCTTGGATTCAGGTAGTGACCGTTTACACGTGTCTATCTTTACCTCTTTTACCGGTGCATTTAATGTTATCCGGTCATAATATTTTTCTCATCTATTTATAGGAGCTCCCCTGTGAAGAATTTTTCTTTTCCTTTTCATCTTCTTCATCGTCTGCAAGTGTTCTTCTTCTTCATCATTCTGCAAGTGTTCTTCTTCTTCATCACTTTAGCTATTTTCTACCAGTTGTTATGACGTCCAGGTTTGTTAATTTTGCCATATCTGGCTGATTTTGTTGTTGATCAGATTCGAAATTAACTTTCTTTGTTGAAATCATACTGGTATGATTAACTTTGTAGTTCTTTTTCTGCCATTGTTGTTTAGCAAGAACCAACCCGGAACTAGATTTATCGTGAAGGACCCTCTTCGTTCTTTGGGCTCGCCATCGAAATCTACCTCGCAACAAGAACCCGTCGCACAACCAAAGTCCACTTCGCGACCAAAATCTATGGCTTCAAAAAGACAGTCCGCGAGCGACAAGGTATTTAAGAAACGTTTATTTTTTATCAACAATACATTATTGCCTCTGCTTTTTATTTAATTTGTCATTCACGGGATGATAAAACTCATGGGTCATGCTCCCAAAAAGCCTCGCTATTCCAAACTGTTACTCCCGAGCGTTCCATTTCCTTCATTCACTCCTTCATCTCCCGCCGCGAAAAGCTTCGCAAGATAACTTTGTGCCCCCTTCCTCTGGTACTACTACTAATGACAATGTTTCTATGCCTCAACTCCTCATAGATGTGATTCCTTATAACTGTCCTCCTACCAACGATGTTATACCACCCTCTGCTATCAATGTCCCTACTATTTCTCCAATCACTTCTCTCCCCGAAACTTCCTCTCCTCGGGAGGTTCCTTTGACAAAGGATGATTCATCTTTTTGGTAGAGCAAATTCCTCTAACGGCGGAAAATTTGGAGGGTATAGATGTGGCCTTTAAGGTTCTTTCAGGTCTCGTGAATGATGCCAAGAGGAATTAAACTGATCCTATCAAATCCAACGTCTCATGAGATTTTAAGTAAGCACCTTGGTTCGATAAGGTCTCGCAAGCATCTTTGGTTCAAGAAATTAGTAAGTTGAAGGATGATCTCCAGTTATGACCCAGAAGTGCAATAGTCTCCACCTTGATCGTGATAACCTTCGCAAGAAGAATGAAGAATTAAAAGGTATGCTCTCGTAGTCCCAAATTTTTTTTTTTTTTTTTTTTTTTTTTTTTTTTTTTTTTTTTTTTTTTTTTTTTAATTGCATCTCAAATCCTTGCTCGTCTTCAAAGTATTAAACCAGAAACGAATAATGGAGATATATCAGACGGAGTCTATCGTAGAAGAAGTTCGAGTTGAAAGAGATTCTTGGATGGAGCAGTATAATCTCTTAGATAATCTTCGTACCTATGCAACTGATCAAATAAATAACTTATCAAAAGAGAATTTTGATTTATCGCAAAAGCAAGACTCATTAAGTAATGACTTATCTCGCCTCTCTTATGCTTTGACTAAAACTAATTTGGAGTTGGAAACTTTCTCAGATGAGAATCGAACTCTTTCTCAAGAGAAACGTTCTTTGTTGAATAAGGTGGCGAGCTACTCGCAAGTGAGTATGATGTTTGCCAAAAATTATGTGAAGAACAAGAGCAAGCCAACCATTCTTTGAAAAACCAACTGGAAGAAATTACTACCGAGAGAGATAAACTTATTCAAGGTAGAATATCGTTGAGTGTAAAAGCGAAGCAATTCCAAGAACAATGTATCAATTTAGAAAAATCCAACTCTACTCTGGCGAACGAAAACTCCATACTTGTTTCCAATGAAAAGAATTTGCGATCTCGACTGAAAGGTTTAGTGGGAGATTCATTTGATGATGTCATGGACCGCCTGGGGAATAATTTGTGACATTAATTCAACATCTTTCTTCTCAAAAGGAAGGTAGTCAAATTATTTGACTATCTTAATTTATGTGTTTATTCCATGAATGCTTTACTACCCTGAAAATGCCAATAATGTTCGATAAGAATTTCTCTGATCTTGTGTATTTGTTATGCAGACTCTGAGAGAAAGCTTCGCTCCACTATTTCCACCCTCAGGTCTGATTATTCTAAAATTCGCAAGGAAAATGGACTACTCTCCGCGCATCTTGCTCGTTCTCGCGACCGTGCGGAGTTTAAGATTTGATTATATGTCTTATTTGTAAAGACATAGATAGTAAGAATCGTCAAAAGGCGTTGCTTCGTCAATTCTCTCCCAAGGTCAAGTCCTTGTGAACGACATTTGTTGTCTAAATCCCTTGCTCCTATACATGTTGATCCTTTGGAAGTAAGTGATGATGAAGTCCCCGATTCTCCCGATAGTGATTATGACTATGAAAGCGAAGACGTCGCTAATCATTGAAGTTATCAACAAAGATCCGATGAAAAATCTTCGATGAAAATCCACCAATCTGGCGAGAATAAAGATCCGAAAATACTTTCAAGAACGTCCATTGATCGCGAAGGTGAAGCTGAGAAAGTAATTGGTGAAGACGATAAAATTGATGTAGAGAATTAACTGTTTGATAACTCTTGCTACAACTGTTTGTTTGTTTTGAAAGATTAAATCCCTTGTTGGATAATCCTCTTATTTTCTTCTTCTTAATTATGACTATAATCTCGCAAGCTTGTTCGCTTGCATTTTTATGAAATGATCTTTATTCAGTCATCATCATCTTTGCATTGTACTCTTCACTGATGTCGAATTTTGTACTTGGGCGAGGTCGCGGTATCTTCATGAGTGAAGAAACCTACTTTTCTCGCCTTATCATTTCGGTAGTCTTTATTTTATCTCTTCTTGTGGCGACAAAGTCGCAGACCACCTTTACATTTTCATGCAATGGCTCATTGACCTTGCCTTATCAATTTTGTGTGGTCTTCCGAGTTAGACCTCCCTAATTAGAGGTCTTCCCCTGCCACCTTTTATGGCGACAAAATCGCAGGACGTCCTTACACTTGCATGTAAAGACCCATTGATCTTGTCTTATCATTTTCCAAGTATTTTTGCCTCTGCAGGATGTTTTAGTTGCGACAATATGACAGGCCTAGATATCCTTGCGAATATAAAGTCCCATGACATTGCCGTCGTGCGACGAAATCGCAGGACGTCCGTACACTTTCGTGTAAAGACCCATTGATCTCGCCTTACCCTCGCGTTAGTATTATTGCCTCTGCAGGATCATTGCACAAATATGACAAGCCTAAGTCTCCTTGCGAAAACAAAGCCTCATGACATTTGCGTCCTGCTTTGACACCCCCTAATGGAGAGCGTCGCCCTTATCATCTCCCCGGTTGCCCCTTCAAGGAGGCGAAACATCGGCCATACAAGACTAGCTCCTCCCATCCGGTCTTAACAACAACTGAGTTGTTTTCGCAGCCTCTTATCCCTTATACCTATAGGGTTTATGGTTACGAGGCGCACCTAAGTGGAGTTTTCTTCGGGCGAGTGCAACGCATGCCAAGACTTGCCAAGAATGGCCGGGGTAGGTTCATCCATCCGGGCACTCGGCTCAACCGTGTACCTCGGCGCCTTGTGCATACACCGACTCCTAAGAAGAGACCCTCGGTCGCCCAACCAGGGTATAACCTACATATATAGTTGGGAATCCAAGGTACCTCTTCCGGATAGGCTTTCATGGGCCCCAAATTTTCATGACTCAGGCTTCAGGAGCGGTGTAACCTTCCACCTGAGCCATGTTAAGAGATACCCCCTTATATGACGCACTTTAGGTCTTACATTTGCCTCTTACGAAATATAATTCGCGAACTAGGGTGTACGCCATAAAGGTTCGTCCCATTCATTCATTCTTTTTATTCAATCATTCTTCATCATTTGCTATTTTGTCTGCGAGATATTCGCCGATTCATTCATTTAATCATTCCTTATCTCTTGTTGTTTTGTTAAGCCATTCATGACTTTTTTGTTATTCTTATCGCGATCTCTTCGCGGGTTCTATCTGCATTTTATTGAATGTCGCAAATATCTGGCGAAGAAGTACTTCATCTTGATTCTTTTTGTTATCTTTCGTTATTACGGGTAATATTTCTTTAGATATAACCTATTCCATGGTCTATCCAATTTTTGTCCCACATCTCTTCCTTCGGGGTCCATCAATCTATATGCCCCTGTACCAACTACCTCTTTGATGATATAAGGTCCATCCCATTTTCTCGCCAGTTTGCCTCCGTTTTCACGTTGATATCTTGGGGTTTCGCAACACCAAGTCGCCGGTTGGAACTCACGTATTTTTACACGCTTGTTATATTCTCTAGTGAGTCTTATTTGGTAATTCTCCATGTGTCGCAAGGCTTTTTCTCGTTTTTCTTCCAATTCATCCAACTTGACTAGAATATTACTCGCGCTAAGATTTTTCTCCCGGACTTCTCTTTTGGTTGTCGGAATCACGACCTCGTTGGGAGTATCGCTTCAACTCCATAAGTTAGGCAAAAAGGGGACATTCCTGTGGCTTCTCTTCTAGTTGTATTATAAGCCCATACTGCATTGGGTACTTGTTCGCACCATCCCTTGTTGTGTCCTTCCAACTTTTTCTTCAATATATCGGCAATTGTTTTGTTTGTTGCCTCCGCTTGGCCATTAGCTTGTGGATATAATGGAGTCGATTTTCCACATTTTATCTGAAATGCATTGAGCAGCAATTCTATATTTTGCCCTTCAAACTGCTTCCCATTATCAGATACCAATTGCGCGGGGATCCCAAATCTGCATATGATATTTTCGAATATGAAAGTAAAAACATCCTTATCACGAATGTCTTTGGACCGCTTTCACCTCTTGCCCATTTTGTGAAATAGTCCGTTGCGACAATTAAGTATCTCCTTTGTCCAGTTCTGGTAAAAATGGTCCCACAATATCTAAACCCCATTTTCCAAAAGGCCACACACTTTTGAAGAATTTAACTGTGCTCTGGTGCATGTATCTTTTTCCCGTGTCTTTGACAATCTTCGCAACGTCATCGGCTATTGCTCTCGCATCCTCATGCATATATGGCCAATAATATCCTTGCGTCTTTGCCTTGTATGCCAAAGATCTTCCGCCGCTATGATTTCCTCGCATCCCCACTATGCAAAGCATCTTCAATATGGTTTCTCCCTCTTTCCTTGTCAGGCATCGAAGCGAAGGTCCATCAAAAGAACGCCGATAAACCACGCCATCTCGCAATTCATAATTTGTTGCTCGGCTCTTTAACTTGTGTGCTTCCAATCTATTTCTTGGTATCTCGCCTTTCATTAAATACGCGTGAAGTTCTATTCTCCAATCTTCCTCGCGACGTTGCATCTCATCTACCACCATCATTATATCTCGCTTCTTGTTCCTCTTCTTTATTAATTGATGGCGCCAATAGCGTCACGTATTTTGATATTCCTCGCAGGTTGGGTCTCGTCATCATGCTTGATATAAAGGCAAAAGCGTCTCATGAAGTCTGTTATCTCTCCTTGATATGTGCCTCCATTTTATTTTCGGTATCTCTGTGGCCGATAACACTTCTACAAGCTTCCGTATTTTCGTAGGGATGGATCATTTGTAGCATACTTTTCATCGTTATCCGACGAATTGCCAATTGCGAGTCGTTGGTAATTCTCACACTCTCAGATTTCATTTCTATTGTAAATCGTAAAGCATGTATTATGGCTTCGTATTCCGTTTCATTATTGGTAGACTCAAATTCCAATCTAAAAGCAAAAGCTAACTTATTGCCTTCTGGTGAAATCATAACAATTCCCACTCCTTTACCTTCTCCATTTGATGATCCATCCACTAATATTTCCCACGGTTTGGCTCGATTAACAAATCTTTTGGGTCTCCATGTTCTTCCTCTACATCCATCATTTCATCTTTGCTTCATCTTCCTCCAAGGGAAATTCTCGCTTTAAAAGTCTGCGACGACTGTGATTTGGTTGAAGATAATATTTCATATTTGAGTTTGTAATGACTTATTTGAGCATTCCATCTTTCGATTCTTCCCGATCTTTTTGAATTTTTCATTCTTCGACTCAATTGGTACCTTTGTTACCACCCTAACAAGTATGTGCACGAAAATATATGCGAAGTTTAAATGACGCATAGACTAACGCTAGGATTAGTTTTTCAATCTTTGAATAATTTCTTTCTGCGGCATTAAAAGTTTTACTAATATAATAGATTGGTTTTTCCACTCCCGTCCGTTTCGCAATAAAAGCGCACTTAAGGCGTGCGAAGTAGTCGCGAGATATATTAATAATTCCTCCCTGTGTTCTTGCCTTCTGCATAATGGATATATCCATTAAATGCTCCTTAATTCCTTGTAAAGCCTTTTCACATTCGTCCGTCCATTCGAATTTCGATCCTTTTTTTTAGAACACTGAAAAAATGTTTACATTTATCAGACGACCGCGAGATGAACCTTCCTAATGATGCTAACAATCCATTTAGCTTTTGAACATCTTTTACGTCGCCGGCATGTCGGCATGTCGCGAATCGCTTTTATTTTCTCCGGTCAACGTGTATTCCTTCCTTTGATACAATGTAACCCAAGAACTTCCCCGACGCAACTCCGAAGGTACATTTTTCTCGGGTTGACTTTGATGTTGAAACGCCTCATTTGCTCAAAAATTTCTTTCGGGTCTCGTGACGTGATCTTCTCGCCTTCTTACTTTTACTAGCATGTCATCTACATAGACTTCCGGTGTTTTATGTATCCATTCTCGCGAATACCTCTTCTACCATCCTTTGATATGTCGCTCCAAAGATTTCGCAAAACCGAATGGCATTTTAGTATAGCAAGATAATCCTCTTGGAGCGAAGAAAGCAAAGTATGCTCTTGATCCTCTTCGGCGAGTGGGATCTGGTTGTAACCTTTGTATCCATCCGGCGAGGATACCCTTTCATTCGCCGCCGATTCGACTAGTTTGGGAATATCGGCAATGGAAAACTGTCTTTTGGGCAAGCTTTATTTAAATCGGTGAAATCAATGCAAATCCTTATTCCTTTGTTCTTCTTTGGAACTATAACCATATTCGCTATCCATTCGGGATATTTTGCTTGTCTAATGATTCTGCGTCCAACATCTTTTGCAACTCTTCTTCTATCCGAGGGTGATATCTTTGTTGCTATCTTTCTAATTCTTTGTTTGAATGGCTTTACATTTTTATCAATTTCCAACTTGTGACAAGCTACCGATGGATCTATACCAGGCATTTCATCCATATCCCACGCGAAGATATCTTTATAATCTCGCAACAGACCAACAGTTCTTTCTTCTTCATCCGCTCCCATGTTAGTTCCAATCTTTAGCATCTTGGGTTCTTCCTTAGTTCCAATATTCACTTCTTTGGTTTGCTCTGCCGCGACGTAACTGGCCTTCGGTTCTCCCATAGGGGTTGGTCCTTTCGGTTCCTTCGCGGGATTATTTTCTTCTCCCGAGATCTCATTTGGGTATGCCTTTTCCTTCCTTCGCTTTGATCATGTAAACTTTGAACTCTTCTTCTTTCTTAGCCTCCCTCACCATCTTTTTGCGGTATTTTGATATGTCCTTTCGCTTGTTTATTTGTTCCTCGCAACATTTTACTTCATTTTGATAATATATTCTTCCTTTGGCGGCGTCCCCTCTGATCTCGCTGATTCCAGTTGGTGTAGGGAATTTGATACGTTGATGAAGCGTCGACGCCACAGCTTTTATTGCATGTACCCATGGTCTTCCTAGCAACATGTTGTATGGTGATTCCATATCCACCACACTCAATGTCACCTTTGTTTCAATTCCTTCTAACGGAATACGTATTTTTACCTCCCCTTTAACTTTTGTTATGGATTTACCAAAACCTTGAATATTGTATGCCGCGAAATTCATATCTTCATCTTTATATCCCATCTTTTTGTAAGCGTGATAGAACATGATGTTTACCAGACTCCCTGTATCGATTAAAACTCCATTCATCACCCATGTTTTCATCGTATTCTCCGATTTCTCTCCTTCCTTATACACGTTTATTGCAATCACCAGTGGAGACATGTGATCCAAGTTTTCTTTTGATATTTCCTCCGCCGTGAATGTTATCTCTTGCTTTTCCCAATCTTTCAAAGGTGACGTTATTTCTCGATCTGTAATCTTCTTTCCTTCAAAATCTCGTTTGTGTATCCTTCCTCTGATATTCTCGTGAAATTCGTTAACCATTACTCTCATACCTGTGCTGTATGCCATATCTTTTTCTCCTGCTTCATCCGATCTAAGAGTTTCCTTTCTCATTTTCTTGATCTAAACAACTTTAATTGCGATTTTCTTTCCTAAACCCACAAGATTAGGTCCCTGTTTCTAGCGCATATGTAGTAGCAGGTTTTCCCACACTACACCCCTCACTATATTTTGATTAATTAGTCCATTGAAAGTTGTATAATTGAGAATGTTTATTGATTAATTTCATGAGTTGTTTACACAGGGAAAATTAGAATTACACTTAGCAAGTAAAACACTCTTAAACTTTTCTCTCCTAATGACTTGCCCAACAATTCTAAAAAGATCTCTCTCTACAATGAGACTCACTCGACCCTTTATATAGGGTAATACATAGTGGATGACAGCTAAGCTATCCTTTATTTTCGGGAATGTCTCGCGAAGTGTCGCAAGTGTACAACTATTCAATCTCGCGACACTTCTTAACCCTCGCCAGGTTCCATGTCTTTCAGTTGTTTTGTGTGTCGTTTCCCATTGCGTCGTCTATTTTAGTTTCCTGCGACTCCCTCGCGGTACTGTCGTTTATTGATCTCGCGAGCCCTATGCATTGCGATATTATGATCCTACATCTTTGTAAATGGGTTTCTTCTTGTTGGGTTGCAACTGATGCGCACGTGGGCTGTAGCTTTCTGCTCCATAGACGCTCGTCTCCAATTTTCTGCTCTTTTGGCTCCTTAATTTCTCCGAACTTTATTTACTACCTAAAAACACAAAATTATTAGTACAAGTATTTATTCTTGAAAACAGAGAAAATACAGAATTTGGGATAATATCAGATTTCTAAGCACAAAAGATGAATTAAATGCCAATAAAAAGGTGTAGAAATATGCAATATTTGGCACTCATCAGAAAGTTAAAGATTTTTGACAATGAACACCGATCTGGAAAATAAGTGATTTATTTTAAAGCTGTAAACAATTCTGTATCCTCAAAGGATAAATCTGGTTCGCCAGATGCTAAGGATGTTACTCCACGACAATTTAGAAAAATCTTGAGAGACAGGAAAAAGAGTTTTTCTAAAGGTACAATATCTCCTAATGATGATGTACATTGCTTTAACTGTCGTGGTTTCTGACACCTTTCTTCAGTATGTCCTAGCTGGAGCCGTAGACAATCGGCGTATGCAGCAGCTTTGCCTACTCTTGATGACGGATCTGAATATTATGATCACCAAGAGTACGCAGGCGAGGTTGCATTAGCTTCTGAAAAAAATAATTCGGATACTGATTCTAACGAAGACGTGTTCCATAAAGATCCAGTTGTTAATAATCTTCTTAAGGAATATCATAAAAAACTCTAGGAAGCTGAAAGCACCATTTTCAGTGAGAAAGTTAAATATGACAGACTTCGTAGTCAGAATAAAGACTTGCAAGACCAACTTGATTCTATTGGTGCAAGAGACTATCTCAACGAAATACGAATTCTTAAAGAAGAAATTGCTGGAAGTCGAGATCGGAAAATTACTCTTCAAGCAAGGCTAGATAACTTGGAGAATACTGAGATGAACTTGGAACGAGAAGATCTCAAAGTTCAATGTGAATCATCCAAGAATGATCTAGTTATTGCGCTCGAAAAGGTCAAAAAATTGGAAGAAGAAAACTCGAGCTTAAAAGAGAGTTTGTTTAGAAATAGCAGATCGGAAAATTAACCTCGATATTGGGAGCATGTAGAATTCATCGCGATACACGAGGATTGCGCTATGAAGGAATAAACGCTCCTAGTATTTGTAAAGAGGTAAAATTTGTTAGAGCTAAAGATTCTTCTAAACCAAAAACTTCCACGGTTGACGAAAGTAAATTATCTCTACCAACTGCGGATGACGAAAAGTGGAAATTCTGTCAAACTCCAAAGCAAGCACATACACATTCAGGTAACACTAAACATAACTTTTTCCATTCTACTAAACAATGCTTTTATTGTGGAAAACCAGGTCACTTGCAAAGGAATTGCAGATATCTTAAACGAGATAATTCCAGATCTGATTCTGTTAAGATGACAGGATTTGATGTTCCAAACTGGAGAAAAACTGAGGCTCATAATTTCAGTTCTTCTAGTATTCCCTCTAAGAAGTTTCATAATTATATTGGGGAGAAAAAGAAATACGTTGCTCCAAAAGCTACTCAAAAATGGGTACCAAAGAAGTTCAATAAAACAACGATTACTATTAAGAAGGATCTCCCAGACAAGAGTTCGACAAGGGATGACATCTTAAAAAGGTATGGAACAATTATTGAAAGTTTCAAGGAAGTTGTTAAATTCCTAGAGTCCATGCATGATTTTGTTTCGAATACCTATGATGAGCAAGACTTTGTTCACCTCAACACAACCTGATTGTGTTGGAAGTGCATCCTCACCAAGAAGCCCTTGTAAATGCGGTGAGGATTGCAAAATAATTGGGGCACACATATTATGTTGGGTAATTTTTGGATATGTGGAACAATTTATTATTTCCAGTCGAGTTTATCTCATCTATCTATTTCTCGAAATATGTGTTGGTAAGCTTTCGCTTTGGCCAAGTTCATCTTTACTCATGACGAAAGTCATATTGATTATTTCAATATCTTGAAAATTGCTTTGATGAAAAATAGTGTGTGAATAACCGCTATATAACATCCTCTAAGAATGTTTCAATGATTGAAATAAAGAGTTTAGAATCTTGTAACCATCTTTGGATATAAGCATAGTGTGTTCGCACATTTGTGTATAAGTCCAAAACCGGGAACCAAAAGTATGCATACTTGTGTATATGCAGAATGGATGAAGGAGGCTCGGTAAGCGGAAGTCCGTGTCCGTGAATCTCTGCTGAGTTTGAAAACCAAAACAAACTCATCCGGTTACCTAAAGTACGCATACTGGCGGAAAGTTCAGGACCGTGAATTTCTGCTGAGTTTGAAAACCAAACCAAACTCAAATCCGGTTACTTAAGTACGCATACTTAAGTGGGTTACTTTCTAAAATAGGTTTGTTTATGAACTAAAACATTTATATATTAAGGAATGCAATTTGCAAACCATGGCTATAATGTTCATGAATCGATTCGAGTGAATCAAAACCGATTTTTCTTTGATTGTGTCTTGTATACTTCTATGAGATCTAAGCAATTGAACAACTCTCAAACTAGTTCTTTTGAGTTTCATGCGTGTCGTAGGTGCAATCAAATTAATATCTTATTTCCACTCAATTAAAAATAATATAATGGAAGTCAAGTTCGTTCCCACGAAGAGCAGGGAGATTTAGTTGTCAAAAAGTGTCACAATAGGGGTTTGTTTTTGATTCAAAGTAAATAACAAAGCAATTGAAAGTAATAAAGTTTGCAAGCAATGGAGAGAAATATGATCAGGGAATCCTTCTTCGTTACTAAACCGTCATCAAGTTATTATATTCATCCATTAATACAATTAATCACAGATTATTACCAACCGTGGAATAACAACTAGCTCAGTGCTATCCCCTAAATTTCTTAAATCACTGGGTACGGAAGCTCTCCAATACCAGATTCTATTCTTCGAAACCACCTAGTAGTAGATCACTCAAGGTGTAATTTGTACGAATGCTTTATCTTTTGTGAATTATATATTGATCCTAGTAGTTAGACTCTTAGCTCAATGTCCACTTTCTAGTGTTGTTTATACACACAATCGCCATATAGAATCCCTCTGCAAGGTCTTGTGTTCTCTACTTTTGTATGAATTATTCGACTATTACTTATCTCCTAACTCAATACTAGCATTTGACTTAATCAACAAATTAATTCAGTTGGCCACCTAAACAATCTATCAATCAATCATAAATATTTTAATTAGTATAAACAATCAATAATCATGTGAAGAACTTCAAAATAGATTTATATAATAACTCAAATCATGTCTAGAACTTAGAATTCATCCCCAATCACTAAGAAGTTTAGCTACTCATGATACTAACAAAACCCGTGAGTTTCATATGATAAAATAGAAAAGAAATAATTACGGTGATGGAAATAGCTCCAAACCCTAGCTTTTCTTTCTCTTGAGTTCTCCTCTCCAATGGCTTGATAAAAGATTATGAGATATCCCTAAAAATATTAGATGAGCCTCTTATATAGTGGCCAAGTTTTGTGTGCCCGTGCACTGAATTCCGTTCCAAAACAATTGCCAAAACTCGCAACTTTCCAAAACAAGTCACGTCCCAAGTCTGGTCGTGTGTGGTCTTTAGCCAATGGACTGTCTAGACGAACAGAAGCCCAGTCCATTTCCTTATCAATACCGGTCTTTGTCCTGTCAGTTGCAGGAGACCGACAAGAGATTCCTACTATATTTTCACGGCAAAACTTCTTCTCTTTCCCCTGAGCTTGCTTACGGACTGATTTCCCTTCCGTAACCTTCCCTGTGTTTGCATACGGTGAGAAACTCCACCGTACCTTCACCTGACTTTCACTACGGTGGTAAAACTCCACCGTAAGTTGCCATGTGTTCGCATACGGTGAGAAACCACTCCGTAACTCCTCTCCATCAAAATAACGATAACTCACTTCTCGTTCTTCATCTAAAATAACAACAGCAACCTCTCGTGCAAAACACAGCTCGAGTTCTTCTCCATCGATGGCAGTAGCTTAGAATCGACTCCATAGCTGCCTTACTCCATATCTCTCTGTCTCGTCTATCTCGGCAACACCTCCATCTCTGCCATGAACCCATCGTAACAGCAAGGCCAAACTCGAGTTATCCATCTCTATCTCATCATCGTTGGCAGCAAAGAATTCAATCCCATTGCAACTTCTTCTCGTGAGATCACAGCATGTCAAACTCCATCAATACCTTCTCTGAGTATCACATCGTATCTCTCAAATTTATCTAGCCATTGAACAACAGCAGCATATCATCGTCATAATCCCTTACTATGCCTAGTTCGAGCTCTGAACTTCATCCAACTTCCGATCACAGCTCCATTCTTTCCTTGTTCTTGATCATTCCTTCGCTGCCAAGCCTCCAGCTCCTTTCCTGAGTTCCATCGTTACCATTTATAATCAGCAAAGCACCTCTAACTCGAGCACCATCAAGACACTTGCCTTCTTATCGACATCATATTCTCCATCACGAGACTCCATTTTTCTTATCATTCGAGCATGCCACACCAAGACCGTCACAGATTCCTCCTTCTCTCCACTGAGTTCTGCTACAACTCGAGCTTTTCTTTTACTTCGTTCATCATCACCACAGCGTCTCCATCATCCCAATCAACACAGCGGACTTGACCCAACTCCTTAGTCGATACATAATCCCTGCTGGCATTCTCGATCACCATCAACATCACCGTGATACGCTTCCAATAATTCATCATCACAACCCATCAACACAACGTCATCATCATTGCCCTTTTAATCAATCTCAGCAGCATCACCATCACTTCCATGTTCTTCCATCGAGCAACGGACTTCCTATCGCTGGCAATGGCAGTAAGAACTAATGTTGTTCGTGCATGGAAATAAAGAAGATGAAGTGACCATTCAGCTTCTTCCATGAGTCTTGTCTGCCCTGAGTAATAAGGACGGATGCCTTTATAAATTATGTGCCTACATAATTTCGAAACTTTTCTTTGCTTCAACCACCCATAAAATCTTCATACGACGTCGGAACGACTCCATTCTTTCGCCGTTTGCTTCGCCTTTTCGCCCTCTTCGAGATGATATCAAGAACTCCTCGATTTGGATGAGTTCTACTTGCTCTTTGGCCCTTCTCCGCTTGTAGCTAGCTTATTTTATTGCACATTTAAGTGTAATTTTACTTCTTTCGGGTGATTCACCTAGCAAAACATAAATAAGAGAAAACAAGAGTAATATACAATAATTTGCAAGAAACTAAGCAATTACTAGCATGGATTCGACACAAAATATATGCAAAATATGCACTTAACAGAGTCATTTGGACTAGTTATGGTGAAGATGAATCAGGTTAATATGAAAGTGCTCATATGGCCAAATACCACGTGTATGATTCTTAATTACCTAACTTAATTTGTGATTGAAATTCTTAAGTATAACAGGTTAGAAGCAATAATCAAAGCCATTGGATGTTGGTTTTTATTGTCAAAGAAACTTTTTCATACACTTATGGTAACCATTCGTGGTGTAAATCCTTGTGGAAAAGGTTATTCTTCCTTCTAAGTATATCAATTCTTGTTTATACAAGTTTGTATCTTAGAAAAGATTATCACAATACTTGATCTTCATGATTACATATTGTGAATTTTACCATGAGATAGTTCTATTTTTTTTAGTAACACGATCTCATGAGAGACTTTCAATGATTGGTCCTTAGCTCGTATATCCTTGTGGGATTTCTAAAATCCAATTTATAAATCCTTCTCACTGGAAAAAGGTCACTCTTGTTGTTCTTTCAGGAATGACATTTAATGGGGGAGAGTTATTTTTGAACTTGTGATTAATTGGCATATCTTTGAGGGTAAAAGCAGTTATGGAACATGTAGGGGTTAACTTGTATCTTAATAAACTCCTTGATGAACTCACTAAGTTTCGACTCTGAGATATCATCTAAAGTAAAGTTGATATGTTTTTCTTTTGGTCAAGAAGTTTCTCTATGAAAATTTCATTAGGATCCCACTAGTTTTCATATCTTTGCCAATTTATATTGACAAAAAAGGGGAGAATTATCTTTTAGTTCACACTACATATACATATATATGGTTTACGGATCATTATATAAGGGGGAGTGGTTTTCATGTTGAGATGAAGTATTGACTAAGGGAGAGTGATACATATCACCGTAGTATTATTGTCAAAGTTGTGATACAATTGAACTTTGATGTTGTGTAATAATACTATGATGGATCTTCAACAAGTACAGGATGAGCACACGCATAGTTGAAGAACCAAGGAAATCAAGCATGTCGGATTTTGGAGCTTTAATGCTTTTAACAAGTACAATCCATATGTAAAATGGTTTTGTCACTAAAATTGACAAAGGGGGAGATTGTTAGAGCATTGCTCGGTTGAACCCACTAGCGTTCGTATGTCAAGTTAGTTGTTAATTTTAGTTGACAAAATGCATTCTTGATTTAGGATACTAAAGATAGTTTCGTACTAGATTAGGTCTAAGATTAACTACTCTTAAGGATGAAGACTGGAGATTACAAAAAGACATCAACAAGGACTTCATCAACAAAGGTATGTGGTAATTGATTTCATTTGGATTCTTGTTCAATTCTACCTTTCTAATCTATCGAAACAAATGCTCACTCTATGGAACAATTCCTATGACGGTTAATGTACATTTATGTATATATACTCGAGGTTATTTGAGCCACGACTTTTATGACTATAACCTTTATCCCTGGAAATGTTCTCATGTTATAGTGAATGATCTTACGAATTCAACGAGCCAAAAATCACTCAATTCCGAGTTATAACGATGAAGTTATGAGTGATTTGATAAAGTAACAATTATAAGTGTTGTTGTAATTGTTACAGTTCGTTAGTAGGAAACAATCCACGAACTTTTTGTAATGGTTCACGGACTTGAGCCCAATTACGTGACTAGAAGCCATTTTTGGTCATGTTTGTGATGTTTCCGTATCTAGGCAAGATAGCTATTACTCCAAATATATTTGATTACCATATTAAAGTGTTTGTGGTTCCTTCCTAAGTTAGAATGTGATTTATTCACATAAATACAATGTTTGCTAATTAATTATTTATTTAACTATTTTGGCAAGAGCTGTAACTTAGGAAAGACTCCCAAAATTAGAAGAGTCTTGAAAAAGGAAAATAGATATGCTTAACTTTCAAGCTATCTTTCACTATAAATAAAGGGTTCGTGAGTGCTACACGTTTTTTTTATCCCTTTTGGAAAATTGGCGTAAGCTCATAAGGTTGTTTTCCATGTTTTATGTTCTTCGTGAACAATAGTGAGATAAAAGTCTTTGTATTGGGGATCACAAAGCCAAGTTGGGTTTAATCTTCGTGATTGATTATACAACTTGTAATCTAGGTTTTTCACCCCTTGTATATTCTAAGGTTTTATCTTCTGATATAAAACCATTCAAGAGTTGTTGATCATAAAACCTAGGTTTTGATAGATTTCAGTTTCCGATCGTATACCAACACTTGTTAGTCGAAATCGGAAGCTAGAAAGAAAACTTCGATTAAGGTATCTCGTAAAAATCCTTAAGAAGTTTTAAACAATATATCTCTAGATTTATTCTAGTTGTTCTTGTTGTAGAATTATTAGGGTTTTCTTAACTTGGAAATTGATCTTTGGAATCGCCCAAGTTCACTTACGAAAATCAGGTTCACGGACTCCTTATGTGTACATGTACTGATTGTAAGTTAAAACCTAATATACAAGTTTGTTTCAGTATTTCTACTTTTATTTTTTAGTTGTTCGAAACAAACACAAGATTTCCAAAACCTTGATTTACATCTAAAGGGAAATCAAATCGGTGTTTTGCGAAAACAAAATATCGAAAAGTATCATCGGTGTTGTTGCTTCTTCTAAAGAGAACTAACATTCTGCTAGAAAATTTTTGAGAGTACTTCTGGAGAGAATAGAGAATTCTGTTCCGCCAGGAGATTTCGAGAATAAATTCTAAAGAGAATTGGTGTTCTGCTAGGAGTTCTATAAGTGCTGAAGTAGGTATTACATCTAATCCGAATAGGTAGTAGGAAATTGGTGTAATAGCTTATATATAATCAATGTGTGTTTATTCTGGACTAGGTCCCGGGGTTTTTATGCATTTGCGGTTTCCTCGTTAACAAAATTTCTGGTGTCTGTGTTATTTCTTTTCCGTATTATATTGTTTATCTTTATAATTGAAGTATCACAGGTTGTGCGTAAGTTCAATCTAGGCCAGTCAATGGAAGAATATCCGTCGAATATTTAGAAATCCGATATCCGACAGGTCAAGCACTACTGGATATTCGATATCCGATAATATCCTATAGGATATCAAAATCAGATATCGATTCCGATAGGCTAAGCTGTCGGATATCCGATAATATCCGGTTATAACAAAAAAACTTAAAAACCCTTGTAAAACATTTTCATAATTGACACTTATCGGATATTTATCCGACAACATCCGATACTAGACTCGAAATTAGGATAAATTACAAATAAGTTCCTATACTATCGATATCGGATATTAACATTTCAGATGGGTTCTAATCCGTTTCCGATATGTTAAGGAAGAAATATCCGATAACATATCCGATTCGATATCCGATATCCGATAAAACGGATAAAATCCTATAGGATCTCGAATATTCGGAAACGGATTTCGGATATCGGACAAATATTGACAGGCCTAGTTCAATCAATTGGGAATCCAACCTTGGTTGTTGATTAAATTGATTGACACTTATATATTGGTTTTTGATACCGTTCAAGTTGTTTCACATAATAATCAGGCTGGCGGATTTCTATCTGTTTGATTTGCTGATTACACTGTGAAACAGAGATATTAAACTCTTTGATATACTTTACTCTAGATTGAGTCTGACTGTCTAGTTGATTCTTTAGAAAGTGTATTGGAGTAAGTCCTCTAAGATTACCAAACGAATTATTGGGTGTGGTTGTTAGACCTCCGCATTTTCAGCTTTGGGATATCCGTAGGCTGTGAATTGACTTCTTTTGATATGACAACAAGAAGAAATGCTTTTATCAGTTGTTAATCATCCTTACTTTTTTTGCTGATGTCTAGTAACTTCAAAATTGGTAACGATTATTATTTTAACGCTGATGAACTCTTACATATGAGAACAATGTGTCCGGAGGTATATATTCTCTCTTTGTTTCTCTTAATTAGGACCATAACAATGCATGAATATATTCACACCTGTTTTTAAAGAAAGGTCCAAGCAAGTTATTTGCTTTCATCGTGCATACAACATACTGATAAAATTCATGGAGAAACTTGTAACTAGTTGTTCTTGGAAACTGATGAATTATGTGTTTTTAAACCTTCAAAGGAACATCCACATCTATATCACAAAATAAATTAAGCATTTGCGTGTTTTTTCGTGCAATCTTGCTGCCAACGTTTTTTATTATTCTAATTTTTTTTGGAAACTCTAAGACTGGGTCTCATAGTCGTTATTCATAAGATTCGCAAGAAAAGGCAAGTTAGACGTTAGAAGCGACTAGGTTTTGTGGATTTTGAAAACGCGCGCGGGTGTACCAAAATACACCACCAACCTTTTGTTGGGAAACCTATATGGAATAAACTCAATTAGAATTCCGAGAGTTACAACTTAATGACCTCAATCAGGAATTATAAGAAGAGCTTATATCTCTTTCTCTCATAATCAGAATGTAAATAGAGACAAGTCCGTAAACCTGATTATTCGGTGAGAGTACTTGGAAGATTTCAAAGATAAATTTGTATCCAACAAACAAGGATGAATATATCTACTTTGATTGATTTATGTACAACCTGTGATATTTCAATTATAAAGATAAACAATATAATGCGGAAAAAGAAATAACTTTGTTAAAGAGGAAACCACAAACACATAAAAACCCCGGAACCTAGTCCATATTTGAACACCAAATCGTATTAATCCGTTACAGACACTAGCCTACTATCAAAACTTCTGAGTGAAATGTATAGTTGAGACCAAATCTACCGTCACAGAGATTCAATTATAGTCGTGATCCTTACGCCTCTTGAATCCGAGTAGGACTCGCGCAATTGATTCTTTTAGCTGACGTCCTTTACAGGCTAAGAGTTTCTTCAACTCAATTGAAGACTTTAAACAAATCTGCCTCCCACAGATAAGCCAATATGTGATTTTCGTTCTGATCAAAGATCAAGGTGAGATAGGAAATTGATTGCAATAGAAAAAGTCTAGCAAACCTCAAAATTCGGTCTTATGACTCCCGAAGAGCAGCCTAGATTCACAACATATGAGTGATGTCTGGTACTCAACTGCACACTTGTATTTTAATCCAAGACTTGACTAAATGTATACTAGAAATCAAGATATAATTTGATCAGCTAAATTTGACAACAAGCTTGAGATAGCAACACTTGTGAGTTCGACCGAGCAATGCTCTAACAATCTCCCCTTTTGTCAAATTTAAGAATAAAACTATCAATACATATGGATTAAAAAATAAAGATTCAAACTGTATAATTCATCATGCTTGATTTCCTTGGTTCTCCAACTGTTTGAATTCTTCGTTACTTCAAGTTGCAATGATTCTGAACGTGTTCAACTCAGCTTCGTTGTTGTTGAAGATCCGTAGAGATAACAACTTTGAAGATAGATACTCTCAATAGTCGTTATACAAAAACATAGTATTATTAACTTCTCCAAAGTTTAATTGTATCACAACTTCGAAGTAATACTACGGTGATATGTATCTCCCCCTTAGTCGATACTTACATCTTTTGCATAATAGGTGAAACCTATAGATGTTGATTCACTCCCACTTACATAACGATCTGTAAACCATATGTATGTAGTTCAAAACTACTAATTAATTCTCCCCCTTTTTTTCAATAAAAATTGGCAAATGTAAGATAACTATGGGTCGTAATGAATTCAAACAAAAAATGCTTCAAGACTTAAAGAGAATACATATCAACTTTAATTTAAATGATATCTCAGAGTATAAAATACTTTACCATCGCATTTTGGAGATCTAATATACAAGCATCCCATTTATATTCCACGTTCAATCTCCCCACAAAGATATAACAATCAAGCAGAAGTTCAATTAAGAACTCTCCCGCATTTGATGTCATTCCCAAGAGAATAACATGAGTGACTTTACTTTAATGAAAAGGAAGGATTTTGTCATAGACTAACATATCACATGGATTTGTATCCTAAACATCGACATAAATTAATCTCAATGCCAGTTACGAATAAGGAGATAATTCAATCGAGACTCAACATAAGAAAATCTTACGGATAATTACACAAGAATGTAACCACGAGTAGATCCACACTGCAAAAAATTCTCACAAAGCTTGTTCTATTTTTTGTTCATAAAACATAATAGATTTAACTTTTGAGTATATATGAGATATTAGTTCAATTCACAAAAAGTAAAGGATACATATATCTCATAAGACTTTGCAATACATTAAACCAATAATGATTAAATACTGCAAGTTCATCTTCCAAAAACTCTAAAATAAAAAAAAAAAATAAAAAATCCAAGAACATGCAAGATGAAAATCATTGGAAATAGCTTGTGTATTCACAATATTTTCTATACCAAACCCTAGTTATCCTTCTGAACACAAGAATGAATTCTCACAAGAAGTTTCCTAGTACTTAAAATCCTTGAAAATTCTTTATCATCTCCGAAATCTTGATAAACGACATGCATAGGAATATACGGATCATAAATAAATGAGTTAACTCCACCAAACCTGTTAGGATGTTGTTTAACAAGTGCTTCTTATAGCTCAAGCGATTTTTGTAGAATCGCTTTTAGTCCCCGCACCTCCTTCTTGATTTTCTTAAGTTCTTCAAGAAGAGTTACAAACCTTTATTTGGTAGGAGTGGTCGTCTCTCGGTTTCTTTGTATTCTTCCTTTTGTTTTAAAGCTATGAGTCAAAAGGATAGGACATCTCTTGTTCCTTTCTAGTTGGATGAACATCAACAACCATTGGAGCATAAATTTCATGAGAAGATGTTGTGCTTGGAGTCTCCATGATTCGTAAGAATAAAATGGATTTGTGAAAACATAATTGTATTGCTCAATAAGAAAACTTCTCGTGAAAGAGATATGAGTCTTAATGAAGAAGATATTTACCATGTAGGGTTTCGGAATAACAATAGTTCCCGTGCTAGAAAGATACATAAAACCTTAGAAGAATGAAATGTCACTTTTATCCTTCTTTAAGTTTCTATATAGATCAAACTTTTCAATACCATTACTTAAGACATGTATTAAGATGAACAAGTTGGTTGATTGATCAAAACCTTAGTTGATTTATGTCATTCTTGACTATATAGAATGTCGATATCCACAGACTGTATAGAGTGGTAGCATTAGTTTATAATTATAAATTACGCTCATGAGAATATATTTACATAGAATCATTTATGTAACCGATTTATGACCAGATCGAATTATCCTAGACTATTTCGGTGGAGCAAGGCTCAACAAAAAAATATTGTTATTCTCTTAAGAGAAGGAACGACAACATAAGTAGTCTCATTCTATCAACGAACATCAAAAGATGGAAATCCAAGTAATAATATTCAAATAAGGAGAACATGAGACAAGATGCACAACCCTAATGTGCACAGTTTTGTCTCTTTTAAGGGCACATGAGACAAGATGCACTTTTCAACACAATTAAATTGTGTTGAGGTGATCGCAGAGTGCTCACCACTAGGTTCCCGTTTCGAATTTGTAATACCCTTCTTTGCGGTATGTTTAAACCTGACTCTTCTCTTCATTTGAGATTTTACCTTTTCCTTTGTAACATTTAATCTTTTAGGAGGAGAAGAGTTAATATTACGTACCTCAGGATTGGACTTTTGAACAAGTTTAAGCAAATTTTCGAAACGACTTGCCCTCGGTTGGAGTTTTTTGACATACCTTAGTTTGTGTTTGTACTTGAAACATTGTGTGAGTCCGTGACTCTCAATGGTACAATAAGGACATATCAGTTTGAAGATTGATTTAGGAACGGCATTATTAGCGAAACAAAGGGTACCTGAAACTTTAACAGATCTTTCATTAGTATATGAAAAATTCATCACATCCTCCGATGATTTTGATGAAGAATCATCAACCAAATTATCAAGATTGATATGAGTATTGTTACATTCGTCAAAATTGATCATTTCACCCAAGAGTGCTACACTTGATATATTATCCTCTTTGGAATCATAATGATCAGATGTTTCATCAAGTGTTGGAGCAAAACTCTTGTTGCCAGTGTATTTCTTCTGATTTGGGTACTCATTGGCAAAATGACCGAACCATTTACACTTGAAGAACTGTGGCATATCCTCATCGTCAGCATCGTTAGAAGTTCTCTAGTTAACTGACGTAGGAGGCTTTTCTCTAGTTAACTTTATATTTCTCTTCCTAAGAAGTTCTCTAAACTATCTTATGATCAATGAAACTGAGTTATCAAGATCTTCATCCGAAAATTTGGGATCAACAAGATTGTTCACAGAATTATCAACACTTTCACTTTAAAGAGTTTCAGTGTTTTTCAGTTCCTTGAACGCATTATCCTTTCCGACTTTGGATTGCAGTTCATGATAAAAGATCTTTCACTTTCCAACTAAGGTATTTCTGGAAAGTGTTTCAAGGTTATTTCCTTCCATGATGGCACGTTTCTCAGACTCGCATCTTGTTGGTAAAGATTGGAAAATTTTCATTACAATGTCCTTTTGGGGAATAGTCTTCCCTAACGCATAACATGCATTAACAATTCCAGACACTTTTTGATCATACTCATCAAATGAATCTTCACTAGACATACGAAGATTTTTCCCAGTCAGAATTTTGGTTTTGAAGCCTAGCTTCTTTTTCTAAGGTATCTCCTTCGAATACTGTTTCTAAGATATCCCAAGCATCTTAGACTTAGTCCACGAAGTCACATGGTGCTGAAGATCTTGTCGTGGCATCAAAGGATAGCAACAAGTTTATTGAGATTGCATTCCTATCCTTATAATCAAATTTCTTCAAATACAGACTTATTAGGTCTTTCGCGTATTTACCTGCTCTCATACCAATTGAAAACGCGGGGGGTATCAAAATACACCACCAACTTTTTCTTAGGCAACCTGTATGGACTAAACTCCATTACAATTCTGAGAGTTACAACTTAATGAATCTCAATTAGGAATTATAAGAAGACCTTATATCCCTTTCTCTCATAATCAAAATGTAAAAAGAGACAAGTTCGTGAACCTGATTATTCTGTGAGAGTACTTGGACGATTCCAAAGATCAATATCCAAGATCAATCAAGTTGTATACGACAAACAAGGATGGGTATATCTACTTTAATTGATTTATGTACAACCTATGATATTTCAATTATAAAGATAAACAATATAATGCAGAAAAAGAAATAACACAATGGACACGAAATTTTGTTAACGAGGAAACCGCAAATGCATAAAAAAACCCTGGACCTAGTCCAGATTTGAACACCAAATTGTATTAAGCCGCTACAAACACTATCCTACTATAAAAACTTCGGACTGGAATGTAGTTGAGACCGAATTTACATTCACGACGTTTCGAGCCCGGTCAAGCGCTCCTTACGCCTATATGTGATTTCTATTTCGATCAAAGATCAAGGTGAGATAGGAAATCAATTGCAATAGACATAGTTTAGCAAACCTCAAAATCCAGTCTTATGAATCCCGAAGAGCATCCTAGATTACTATTCACATTACAAGTAGATACTTGTGGAATCAAAAATCGAGACGAAGAAACTTTGTGATTTCTATCTATCTTTCATGTTGGAGAAAACGGCTCAACTATCAAAGCAAGATCAAGATACACGAACTATCAAGATAAAGATAGTTGGACCTGGCTTCACGAATCCCTAAGTGAAGTATTTTTAGTTATTAAACCTAAAAAGGTTTAAAGGAGAGGACGACTCAGTTAACAACTAGGACACACAAGAATACCGCTGTGGATTCAAAAATCCCAATTGTTTGAGGTTCTCCTTATATAGACTTTCAAGGTCAAGGTTTTTTGGATTTAAGCTAAGGTAGATTTGGAATCAAGTAATCAATAATCACCGTAAGATGAAAATCTTGACTTGGGATTAACAAAACAGAATATACACTCGATTAATATGAATATGAATCGAACCATGTACAATGACTTATTCAAAAAAGGTTAGCCGAAACTATAGCCAGTCGAACAATAAGCTTAACCATTTTCATACAACACTTTAATACTTTAATCTTGAGTCACACATTTGATCAAACATTTCTAGATAGTTTTTTTAGAGAGTTGTTAAAATGTCGATTATGTCATAGAAATAATTCTGATGCATCTGAAAATATTCGACAAGTAAGTACGTGTACTTGGTACGTGTACTATATTCCTGTTTGCGAGTAATTTTGTCATGGTACGTGTACCGGGTTTGTATACCCTTAAGATAAAAACAGGTTCAGGAATCCATAGATCTTATCCGGTTTGCATATCTGGGTATGTGTACCTTTCCGGTTTAGAAACCAACCGATCTTTTCTGGTTTGCATACTAGGTATGCGTACATTCCATGTTCATGAGTCAACATACTTTTTATGGTATGGATACCGGGTATGCGTACCAAAAATTTGAAGTAGAACTATAGCTACGACGGTACGTGTATTGGGTACATGTATTTGGGCTTCGGTCTTATAAAAGTTGTCCAAGTATGTGAACTGGTATGCATATTTTCATGTATCCGATTTACGTAGTTTTATATCTCTAACAATCAATTCGAAATATTTCCGAATAACATCAATGACACATATCACTGTTCCAGGATATTTTCAAATGATTAAATCTTGAATCATAATTTAGGTCATATACAATAAATTGTTCTTAACCAAATTCATCAAGTATGAACAAATGTTCTTAAGCTTAATCAGCATATGTCGAGAAAGATAATCAAAATAAACTTGACTCAAAATTTCTATTATGCATGTAATGTCTAATTTAGTCATGTGATATTATCTCATAGATAGAAAGGTGAAAACTTGAGTAATAGGTGGTTCAGTCTTGACTTACCTTTAGTTGAAGAAGTTCTCTAAAAGCTTCGGTTGATCTTCGCCTTCAAACGGTAGAACGCAGTGATGTCTGGTACTCAACTACACACTTTTATCCTAATCCGAGACTTGACTAAATGTAGATTAGAAATCAAGATATAGTTTTGATAAACTAAATTTGACAACAAGCTTGAGATAGCAACACTTGTGAGTTCGACCGAGCAATGCTCTAACAGATTTCAGATCCAAATTTCAATACGAAAAACCATCACCAGTTCATGTGCCTAATTAACTTTGAAAACCAGCTTTCAAAGATATAGTTAATTGTCCAAGTTAGCCGAAAAAACCAAGAAACTCGGACATTATCGGTCTATTTTCAACAAGGCTCCTCACATGTAGCTTCTATTGGGTGTATGGATTGGAACTTTAATCAATTGACGCCGTGCAGGTGTAGTTAGGGGCGGTGCCAAGATTTCTAAGTTGGGGTTCTAAACTTTGTTTTGAGGTGCAATTTTTTTTAAGGGTGCAAAGAAACTTGTAAATAGACTTAAGGAAAAAATGTAAGATGGATTAAATTTTTCCCTCATGTAAGGCTTAATTTTCTTACCAATTTTTTTTTCCAATATTTCTAAGTTGGGGTGCAAAACTTTGTTTTGAGGTGCAATTTTTTTTTTAAGGGTGCAAAGAAACTTGTAAATAGCTAGACTTAAGGAAAAAATGTAAGATGAAATAAAAATTTTCCTTAATGTAAGAAACTTTGTTGGTGGAAGTTACTCTCATTACTCTTCTTGTAAGTTTCCCCAAATCGTAATTTTATTTTTTTATATTAAAAGGCGATATCATAATTTTCAGACAATTTTTATGGATATATTCGATTATGGATCGAATTGAGCAAACCCCTAGGTTTTAGTAGATTTTTTGATAAAATTTCGGTTGTATTACATAATGATTCAATTAAATTTGTGTGAATACTGTAACCCATAGGTTTTATCAGGGTGTTTGTGTGTCTGTGAATGTGATGTGTGTTCGAGAATGAAATAATGGTGGATTTAGATGATTTAGGTATGTGTGAATGATACTTACTGGATCAGTTGTTGGAAACTTATGTATTATAATTTGAGTTCGCAAAATACAATGTAATTAGTATATTGGAAGTAATGTAGCATTGGGATTGAAGCTGAAGTAGTTTTGTGAAACTTTGGATGGTGAAATGATAGATTTAGCCGGTGCATTTGAGGTTCAAAATCGAGTATTATCATTGATTTGTAACACAAGGCGCTAACAATTGAGCAGTTATACTTATTACATTAGTGTATATTATTTAGATACATTGAAGCCTGTATTTATTACCAATTTTTTTCCTAGATGTATTTGCTTCTTGTATCCTGTATACATATGTTGTTCAATTAAATTCCCGTTTACAGTATATGATGGTGCCTTTTTATCTCGACATATTATATACTGTTTTTATGTGGTGTATGCATATGAAAAAGTGGGGGTACAACAACCACGCCCAATATTTCGCTTAGCAATCTGTATGGACAAACTCCAATATACTTTCAAGAGAATCAACTAGACTCAATCTTAATAAAGTATATCAAAGAGTTTTATCTCTCTTTCTTGATTCAATTCTTTCTCAAGCAAATGGAAATCTGCGAGTCTAATTTAAGTGTTCCAAAATCTCACCCAATCTCTTGTATCACATCCTCTTCACTCAGATAGTGACCACTAGCTGGACTCAAACCCAAAATCGGACTTTTGAATGAGTAGTTGATCATTATAAAGATCAAGTTGAACCCATCAAAATCTCCATCTCACACTTCGAAGTCGGAGACTTTAATATCTAAGGTCACAAATTTGTTATGGACCGAAATTTTGCAAATATTAACAAATAAGATAGAAAAGATATTGGTTAAGGATTTCGGAAACCGCAGAATTGATATTTAATCTCGACTTTATCAAAGACCCTAAATACCTTGATCGGGATCACGAGGCCAATCAAAGCGAGACAAGCCAAGGAATATGAGTATAATAAACCCTAAACTAGCAATAGATATGATTAAGTTCTACCAATTTGGACGTACTACACACTTGAAAGAATACAAGAGAAATCACTTGAACGGTACCAAATACCAATGTTCAAGGAACAATCAATTCCAATCAACAACCAAGGCCGGATTTCCAATTAATTGATTCAAACGCACAACCTGTGATATTTCAATTATATAACAAAATATAATGCGGAATAAAAATAACACAGATTACTTTAATTTTGTTAACGAGGAAACCGCAAAGATTGAACACCACACTGTATTAAGCCGCTACACTAGCCTATTACAAATAACATTCGGTCTGGACCGTAGTTGAACCCCAATCAATCTCACACCGATTCAAGGTACAAGCTTGCGCTCCTTACGCCTCTCGAAGGATACTACACACTTGATTCCCTTAGTGATCTCACCCACAACTAAGAGTTGCACCACTCCAAAGTCGGAGACTTTAATAAACAAATTTGTATCACACGGAAAAGTCTATAGGAATAGATAAATCTATCTCTATAGAATAGATAAATCTATCCACGAAACATGAACATTTGTTGGTTCAACAATAGTTAACCAAATGGTTAGCCATACGGGCACTTTCATATCAACCATGTTCTTCTTCACCATAACTAGTTCAAATGACTCAAATGAGCTAGTTAGAGAGTTGTTCAATTGCAGAGAAATCTTATATAACTATACAAGACACAATCGAAGCAAAAACGATTTGATTCACTCGAATCGATTCATGAACTATATAGCCACGGTTTGCATTTTGCATTCCTTTAATATAAATAAGTTCACAAACAATCGTCTTTAGATATAACCAACTTAAGTTCGCAGACTTAGTTCGCGGACTTAAGTTCCCGGAAGGAGTTCTCAAACTCCAGCAGATTTTCTCGGGTCGAGAACTTCCGCCAGTTCGCGGACTGGGTTCGCGGATTGAGTTCGCGGCTCTTGTTCCAGTTCTCTTGATCAACAAAGTTCGCAAACTTCGGTTCAAGGAAAAAGGACTTATACATGTATGTGTTGCCACACAATGCTTATATCCATCATTGGTTATATGATCTAAACTCTCATTTCAATCATTGAAACATTCTTAGAGGACATTTCGTCAAAGTAAGCAATTTTCAAAGTAATTGAAACGTGTCATGACTTTCGTCACTAGGTAAAGATGAACTTGGCCAAAGCAAAAGCTTACCAACACATATTTCGATAAATAGATAGGCGAGTTAAACTCGGCACGAAATAGAAAATGTGTATAATCAAAGTCTATATAGCAAAAC
Organism: Papaver armeniacum; assembly: GCA_023531295.1. Lineage (NCBI taxonomy): Eukaryota > Viridiplantae > Streptophyta > Magnoliopsida > Ranunculales > Papaveraceae > Papaver > Papaver armeniacum. The sequence continues at coordinate 211,377 of JAJJWW010000621.1, forward strand.
GACTTTTGTCTCAAAATAGGAGACAGAGTAGATAGACTTTTGAGTGATAGATAAGTTCAAGTCTCCATATACCTTTTAGTCGATGAAGATCCACCATTTCCTTGAGTAGTCCTTCGTCTTGTATGATGATTGCCATGGAGTTCTTGAGCTCAACTACACTTTCTATCCTAGTCCGAGACTTAGCTATAGTAGACTAGAAATCAAGACTTATAGTTTTGATCACTAACATTGACAAACATGCTTGAGATAGCAACGCATGCGAGTTCGGCCGAGCAATGCTCTAACAGCATATATCTGAGGTACATCTTTGTTGCCGTACAATTTATATGGCCATCATTTGACCAAGTTTCCGGCGTCATCCCTCAAATGAAATCTAAAATGTTAACAAAAGTAATACATCTTTATTATCTCTCTTTCTCCAAGTTTTTTTTTTTCAAGGGAGAGTGTGTGGCTTAAGGTTTTAATTTCGCTTCCCAGATCCCACTAGTTCATTGTAAGTGTTATTATCTCTTTTTTTTTTGATCGGTCAAATAGAAATTTCATTGAAGGAAGGCACTTAAGTGGGGTACCTTAACCCAATGATTACAACCGAACAAAAAAGGGGAACCGAAAGGGGATTCGGCTACCCAAAAAGAAAATACAAAAAAATTATGGAGGTCGGTATAATGAATCCCATAAAGAGATCACCATATTTTCCGTAAGACCTAACATTTTTGTATTCGATTCTGCCCAAAAGAATGCTTGTAATTTGATATCTCTAATGAGGCTTGCCAAAGTTTTCTTTTTGTTATCGAATGTTCTTGCATTTCGCTCTTTCCAAATACACCACCATATAGCAACCGGGAATTCAAGTGTTATTATCTCTTTTCTTACACTCTTTTGTTCGTTAAATATTGAGAATCATCATCAATTTGTATATGCAGCTTTGAGTAGTATGAAAATGGCAACTGAGATGGAGAATTTGGATTTAAACTATATGAAGAACCCATGGAATTCTTAAAATCCAATACGGGAGCAACATGAAACAAAGGTACTCAAATTTAGTCCATTCCTAGAACTAATTTTTTGGTCAACCATATATTTTTATTGGGTACTAGATTTTATGCCCGTGCTACGCACCGGGCAGACCCGAAAATCATCCAGTCATTTTTTTTAACTTGTAACTATATTTTTGGTTTGGTGTGATGCTTAGGATTTTTGATTTGGGGTGGCTCGGCTTCGCCTCGCTGCATCTTTATGATATATGCTTAGGATTTTTTATTTAGTATTGCTCGGCGACGCCTCACCGCGTCCCAATGCATGCTTGGCTTTGCTTCGCCCCATCCCAGTGCATGCTTAGGATTTCTGATTTGGTATGGTTCGGCTTCGCCTCTCCCATCCCGATTCATGCTTATGATTTTTGTTTTTGGTATATACCTGTGCTACACTTCCGGTTCGACCATTCTAAGCTCCGCCCCGTCGCAATGCATTAAACCTGATTGCATCTTTAAAAACGGATTTAGATTCAGAACCCACAAACTTCATCCGGGTGTCTGGATCCATTATGAAGAAGTACAAACATGACAAGCTCAATTCTATGAACCGAGTTGCTTGTTAAGAAAAAAAAATGAATCTGTGAACTAAGTTCCCCTCAATTCTATATGTCTAAAATCCTTTTTATTAAACAAATAGATTAAATAGTTCCCTCTCACGGATGTTCGAGTTACAGAGTTATTATCGAAAATAAAAATTGTTAAGTAACATTTGATTCAGAGTATATTGAAGCCTGGCAAGTACGTCCTTCCTTTTTTTAAAGCAATCAAAGAAAATAGTTTTTTGAAGTCCTTCTGACATTGCCAATCCATTTTCCCTATTTTGCCTTCCATGAAGTCCTTGACGTCTTGACTATCCCCTTCCAGTATCACCTTCTTTAGACCCGTCTGTGTCGCCCATTTAACGGATTCTTTTGCTGCCAAAGTGCTGAAGTAGATACTGTCGACATACTTGTTGCTGTTCCAAATGTCCTTGTATGGTCACGATACAAAAATCCAATCTTACTCCTATTTCACCCACCTCGTACCAAGCGTCATAATTGATCTTGGTTATTCCTTCAGGCAGTGGTCTCCAAGGTTGTTTTTCCTTGTTTTCGGCCTTACCCAGTCCATGGTAGATAAAGCAGCCCCACCGGGAAGGAAACTCTGAGTGATAAACTGCTACCTTTGATTTCTATATGGTACAATGTTTGAAGAAGCATCAGCCGAATCCAGAAGAGGAAATCAAGTTAAACTAAAAATCAAAAGTTTTTTAAAGTTTACCTCTGTTCTTACCTTGCTAGCATATATAGAGTTTCTTAGAAGTACTCATTACGAAAATCCATTTTGATTTGTTAGGATAAATCACACAGACATGGAAATTACCTGCCACGAACGTGATTAAAATATGGATTCAAGAGCATGTCTCAAGGCCACAGCATCGAGCTTCAAGATCTTTGCAAGGAAGATCTGAAGAGCATCACCGGTGAGCTGTAATCACACACCACCAGATGTAATGATTGTCTATAATGCACTGGTTTGACTCCCTGTGTAACCGTAACCTGAAAGTATAATAATGAATTATGAGACGTACTGGTGTCAGCAATGCGGATTGAAATCTGGTTAGCCATTAATTCGTTTATTGCAATGTCGTGGATTGTTACTTGGAGCAATCTAAATTTAAAGTGAGTTCATCTTTAAATTTAAAAACAGTAGTAACACTACCCCAGTCATCCATCTTTCTTGAGCTTTTAAATTAGTTCTTGTACTGTCTATGATCCACAAAGTACAAAAACTACCCCAGTCATCCATTTTTCTTGAGCTTTTAAATTATTTCTTGTACTGTCTATGATCCACAAAGTACAAAAACTACCCCAGTCATCCATCTTTCTTGAGCTTTTAAACTAGTTCTTGTACTGTATGATCCACAAAGTACAAAAACTACCCCAGTCATCCATCTTTCTTGAGCTTTTAAATTAGTTCTTGTACTGTCTTGAACAGAAGACATATTCAACTAATACCCGAATCATCTGGATGGTTGGATCCAGTTCATCTTACATCTAGAACACTTTATCATGTCAAAAGCCTGACTATTCATTTTCTGTTGTAATCATTTCGCAATCAAAAGAGGACCACTACTTGCAGAACCATACCTGACATCCAATGCAACACACACACGCCTTCCAACTTCATTATCAACCATCTGTGCGCACAAATGAAATATAATACAATGGCAAAATATTTTAGTTACTTTGAAAAGCCACTTAATTTACATGAATTTTGAGTGCTCCTCAACCTTGTAGTCTAATTCAAGTTTTCGTCAGCTCAAGAGTACTGGCATTCAGAAACCAAACCTGTTATATTAGAAATAAAAAATCATATTGAATCCACCTAAATATGTACAAATTGAGCATCCAAGATTAACTCAAAATGAAAATCCTTCAACTCATTCTTTCACCCCAAAAAACTAAGAACGCATTTCGAGATCAAAAACAGAGGTTATATCTAAAATTAAGAACGTATTTAGAGATTAAAAACGGAGGTTATATCTAAGATTGCATTTTAGAACCTAACTTACAGGAAATATGATACAATAGATATCTCACCATTTAGTTGTAGTTTTTTCATTATGTTTTGCAAGTTATCAATAGTTTCACATTTGCACTCGTATTGGTTAAAATATTAATAGTTCATAAGGTCAAAATTCATAAGTATTTTCAGTGGGTTACTTCCATAAAATCTTCATGAACGATGTAATCACATTGAACACGGATTGCAAATATCCTAGCTTCAGTGCAGACATTTCGAAGATCATCCCCATTGAAAGTTTGAAGTCTGATTTTGAATCCTTCAGTCATTGACACTGCAGTAACTCTACCGAGGTGGTCCAATATATCCTAGGGTCAGTAAAAACTCTGTTGCTAACATAGAATCCCCTAATTTTTATTTCATCATCGATAAGGATCATTCATCAGGCAACCCCAACTCAACAACAAATTTAACTTATTCCATTATAATTTCATAACATAAAACGAAAAACAAAAACGAAAACTAAGTAAGAAATCATTACCTTCTGTTGTTGAGAAAAAAAAACCCACAGAGAATCAATCCAAATCGAGTCTCACAAAACCCTAAAAACAAATACACATAAACTGATATTCTCTCCCAAAGCAAGCTTAAATTAATCGTTTCAAACATCCCTAATGAGATTAGTAGGGACAGAGATAGAGATTTTACCTTTTGTTTCCGTGAAATCTCGAGACCCATTTCTCAAATTAACAACAACTCCACTGATTCCGTCTAGCAACCCTGGTGACCTCCTTATTCAAGACTAGTATTTCATGAGTAAGAACCATGGTTTGTCGGAGAAGAAAAGTATGGTAGGAATTTGTTACAGAAGAAGAAGAAAACCATGGCAGGACGAAACCCTAATTTCTATTTCTTCTTCTTTCAGAGCTCAATAGCTTCCAAATTCATCAACCTCCTCTTTGATTTATATAGATCTCAAGATTTACATGAGTCACTCTCTTCGATATATTGGAATTGAATTCGATAGGGGGAGAAAGAGATGAAGAACCGAAGAAGAGAATAAACTCTCTTCGGTATATTGGTATCTCGGTTAGATTTAGGTCTTGTTTTTGACGTAGGTATTGTTCACACCAACGACGTTGCTTAACGTCCAGTTAAGATTCGGTGTAAACAAAATGTAACGAAATATTTAGGCACAAAAGTTGACAGAACTATTGTATACCCCGTTTTACATAACGGAGTTGCTAACGACCAGTTAATTTTAGGGTGTAAATGGAGTGTTATTCAGGTTTAAATGTTTGGACTAATAGAGTAACGCCAAGTGTCCTCACCAGATTTACTTATGCACAACGAAATGTTCTCATGTATCCTCAAGGGGGTGTCGTGCTCACCGCGCGACGTGGGAGCTCATATGACTTAGGATTTTAAAGGATTTGATTTGATATGAAGACGGTGCTTTGGTTTACTTCTCTCTGGGAGTACAGTTGGAGGTTGTGAAGCTGCAGTAGAAATAAGAAATCCTTTCAATAGAAACGAAACATGTTAAAGATGCAAATGCAACAACTCAATCAAATAAATAAATTTAAACAAAATTTCAAACCTTGGCCTACCGAAGGAGGAGGTAAATATGTTGCTTCATGAGAAGACATCTTGAGCTTAACACTATGATTTGACGTTGTTATTTTATATTTTAAAAGAAAAGTAAAATCAAAAACTCATCTCATCCTCTCGTTTGTCTAGAAGGTTCAAAAACTATAATTCTTTTTTTGTTTTTTGTGATCAGCTTTTCTTTATGTGTTGTTTTTACGTTTTGCTCAAGTATAAAAAATTATTTAAAAATAATTAAATTTATATATATATAATGATGATCATGGGAGAAATTTTTTCATTTTATCTTCTTTTAAGTATGAATGAAATCCAATTTAAATCAACTTAGTTCTTACTAAATCTCTGTATAATATCTTTGATCTTCATGTGCAAGATTCGAAACCTTGGGAACTTTAGACGATGATATGAAGTTTATTTGTAAATATGAAAAAGAAAAATGAAGATTAGAATTTTTATTTTGTTACATTCTCGAATCATCAATTTATTTTATTTTCAAAAGATATAATTCAAATCCCACGATTTTAGAAAAGGTGATGGAAGATAGAGAAGAGAAAATGTGATTGAAAGAGATTTTGACATACCCCCGAAAAATCTAACTATACTATTCATCATGATTGAAATATTAACATTACAACATGCATCATGATCTCATAAAATTGAAAAACGAATGTCCAGTGTTCGATCTTCTTTTCATTAGAATAAACCTAATCACCATTCTTAAAAATTGATTGTTAAACTAATAGTAATAGTAATTACCATTTCAATGGATACTCAAAATTTAAAATTAAAATCCGTATAGTTGTTGATACTTACCTGTGGATCGAATGTGCTTCCATATCCCCAATAAAAATAATCATGTTCGAAAAGATATATACAAAATCGTTAGTAAAAAATCGTGGCGTTGGTATGATATCAAAGAAAACTCGTGGGGTTGGTATGATATCAAGCAAAACTTTAAAAACAAAAAGAACAACATCGCAGAAAGACTAATTGACATTGTTTACAATATATTTATCTTTTAATATCCAGTTTGCTAATGCTTTTCACATGTTCGATAGAACTTGTCTCATTAAAGAGGTCAGACTTCACTATCTAGGAATTTCGCGATGGTTGGAGTTCTTCTATGTCGAGACCACCATGCTCTATTATGATCGTTTTGTCCCCGTCTTACGCATCGGTGTGCAACAAGGTGACCCACTTGGTCCCTTGTTGTTTGCCTTGACGCTCCATCCACTTTTTAAAACCATTTCCGCACATTGCAAACTGGATTTGCATGCATGGTATTTGGATAATGGGACTATCATTGGAGATACCCTTGAAGTGTCAAAAGCCTTAGAAGTTATATGTAATGACGGGCTAAGTAGAGGATTGCATCTCAATATCAATAAGACCAAAGTCTTTTGCACAATCGAAGATCCTAGAAGTTTCTCAAAGGGGTATTCCCTCTCAATATTGATAGACCTAATAAAAGTGTCAAACTATTGAGTGGACCAGTCAGCCTAGATCTTCAATTTTGTAGCGACATGGTAGTTAACAGGGTGACTAACATTATTCAGTTGATGTCGGCTATTAAAAGGCTCAAAGACCCCTAGAGCGAGATGTTATTACTTCGCAGTTGTACCGGTGTATCAAGGTTGTACTTTTCTTTGCGAACTACCAACCCTGCAGCCCTCCAATAAGCCACGGATCTTTTTGATAGTCACCTGCTTCAGTATTTGAGGTTGTTAGTCACAGGAGATGGGGATGGTTTTGGCCTCCTACAGCAACGGTTGGCTACTTTGCCAATCAAGGATAGTGGACTTGGTATTTATACTATGGCATATACTCGTAACTGCTGTTACCTCGCATCCCAATGCCAAACCAGTTCCGTGCAAAAAACGATTTTCAACGGTCTTTATCCCGCCAACAAAGGTGCTACTTTTTAGCAAGCATTGCATTCTTATATCCGTATGTAGTTTTCCTTCTAACCATAATAGCGACGACACGCCACTATGTTGATGCGCTCATTGGCGATAACCTGCTTCGATGCTATTAAGAAGCGAATTTCCACCAATATCACAATGACTGAACGAGACTTAGTACTATGGAAGTTTAATAGAATTAAACACGCTGAAGACTATCTTCTATATATACCCATCAGTGGGCTTAATCAAATCCTTGGGCCAAAACAATTCCGTTCCATAGTTTGTTATCGTCTGAGTATCCCGTTATTTGCTGAAGGCTGATGGATATATATGGAGATCATGCCTTTGCATTGCGCTAGTGATGTTGGCCTCAAATTTCGACATGATTTGGTTCGTGTTGTTCTTGCGGATATATGTTACAAGAGTACGGGTGTGCCAGCACGCAAATAAGTGGCGTTGGGTTTCTTGTCTGATGATGGTAGTGCTTTACTTCCAGATGATATTCTAATCCACAATTGGGAAAATGGTCAAGATGTTTGTATGGATGCTACAAGATTCTCACATTTCACAGGAGGTGGTGTGAGTGCCTTCATCCCTGGGAAAGCTATTTACAAGGCTGTCACGCGTAAGCGCAACAAATATTTGGAAAAATGTGTTGAACATGGGTATGGGCTCGGTGTGCTTGCTTTCACTACCCTAGGTGAGTTGCAATGTATTGAAAGCGTGAAGAGGAGTATGGCTTGTTTTCTATTTTTGAGAAGCGATGCATAGGTTGAAGCGTGAAGCGGCGATTCATGGTTGGCGATGAATCGTAAAATATAAAATTTGATATATTATAAATAGGTATTAAAATGTTTATAAATATAAAATATAGCCAAATATTATCCTAACTAACCATGTAGAAAAATTGTTGAGCATTCACATACAACACATGAGGTGGTAGGTTTGAATTCCACCATTCTTTTTTAATTTTTAGATCATCATTTCTTGAAGTTTGACCATTTTCCTTCCGACTATGATCAAAATCATTGACTACACCCTTCACATTTTAACGCTTCATAGGTACTCTTCAAAGCGTTTCGAAAAAATTGAAGCGAAGCGTGAAGCGTACGCTTTTAAAAACCATAGTGAGTTGGGCAAAGATACAATGACCTTTTAAATTGAAGATGTTGAAGAATTGTTTTGTTAACAATAATGGTGAGTTGGTCAAAATCATTGACTACATGCTTCACAGTCAGAATGCTTCATAGGTACTCTTCAGAGCGTTTCTGGAAAAAATTGAAGCAAAGCGTGAAGCGTACGCTTTTAAAAATCATGGTGAGTTGGGCAAAAATACAATGACCTTTTAACTTGAAGAGGCTGAAGAATTGTTTAGTTAACAATGATGTTGGTAATGGTTTAGGAAGTTTTATTTTTCATAGAATGGGTGTTGCTTTTCAAAAAGGTGTTGGTGCTCAGCATGTAGCTAGGTTACCAACTCATTCATTGTATACAAAATAATTTTATTTAATATAATAAGCCCTCGAATTTCTAAAAATATTTCAAAAAAAAAATGGTTATGAAAAATATCGTGGTTGCCCAAAATTATCAAAAATACGTAGAATTGAGACTATCAGCTGATATTATTTCCAAAATACCGCTTTTATTTAAAAAATTTCCGGGCTTGGGAAAAATCTATAAAAAACAGCCGAGCAAGGGTAGACTCTGATTGTTTGCGTCGTTGTTTTTATTTGCTTCTATGGTTTTATTGTTTTGTATTCTTCATTAATACGTTGGTTGGTGTTTCTTTTTTTCTTTTTCATTTTTATATTGTTGATTTTGTTTTGCAGTTGTTGCGATATATCCTCGCAATGAGGATGCAACGATCAAATGAAATCTTTCGGTTCATTTTTAAGGTGATGAACTTCTTCTTTCTTTTTAATCTTCGGTTACATGTGTTTCTTATTTTTGCCCTATGGCTACGATGATTTTGACCCTTCTGGTATATTTTATTTTTGTAGTAGTCATTGTGTGATCTACCAGATTGTATGAACTCAGTTAGTAAACCATCATTAAATTTAAGGTTTTATTTTTTTATATATTATTAAATTTAAGGTTTTATTGTTTTATAGGTTGCTTTTTTCAGTTCAGTCTTCATAAAATCAAGGTTTTTCGTTGCAATGGCAAGTTGATCACAAACAACCATAAAATTTCGGAGAATTGTGGGAAAATTAGGCGCAGGCCCAAAAAAAATAATATTCTTATTGTCAGGCCCACAATTAATTTTAGATATCGTGACACCCATAATTATTTCCGTGACACCCATAATTATATGAAATTATTAAAAATGTCTGCATGATGGATTATGCATCCGCATGACGGGTTATAATTGGCAACGCAACTTGGATATAACATATCTAAAAATCCTTGAAATTTTATAAATTTTATATCGTTGGAAATCTTTTTAAGAGAGCTAATGCAACGAAAGTACAAACAATAATATCAATTTTTTGTTTTTCACTTAAAAAAATCGGAGGTGATCATCATTTTCGCAAAATTTTCGAAAAACTTGATATATAACTATTATGACCACCAAAAAAGATGCATAACACATTCGCAAACGCATAACGAATTATGCAACCATTTTATCCATTGCATAAAAATTATGCATTTGGATAATGAGTTATGCATCTATAACAAGTTATGTAACCATTATTTTGGTTGATTTTAGTGCATCCATAAAAAAATTGATGCATAATGCATTATGCATCCACATTTACGGATGCATATTAGGTTAACCATCTATTTTCTCGATGCATAATGCATTATGCAGCCATATTTTCGGATGCATGACAGGTTACGCATCCATTTTCACAACTGCATAACATGTTATGTAGATATTATTGTAGGTGCATGACAAGTTAGGCAACCTTATTTTTTGTTGATTTCAATAATAACAAAAAAGTAGTTGCATAACGTGTTATGCAACCGTTTTTGGACTGCATAACAAGTTATGTAAAAAAAAAAAAAAATGCATAACGTTTTATGCAACCATTTTCGGGAGTGCATAACAAATTATGCAACAAATTTTGTAGATGCATAACTCGATATGCATCACTATTCACTACCCCATGTTCTTCCCAAATGCACGTAACGCGCACAACAAACCCATCCGCTATTGGGCCAAGGTGATGAAACATTCCATTCACAAACGTACATCTATATTCAAACGAAATCTCGATTCAAATTACTAATACAACAGATGATCCAAATTCCAAAGACATACTTCTCAATGCTCAACACAATACTTGGATTCGTATATTCATTCCCACAATTCATCAAGATTTACCCACAACAAATAAGGTTCCTGTCATAATATATTACCATGGTGGTGGGTTCATTCTTTGCAGTACATTTTGGACTATATATCATGAGTTCATGACTATTGCAAATACAAGGAAACTATTTTACCAGCAAAAGTACTTTCAGTAGAGTATCGCCCTGCTCCGGAAAGTCGATTACCAAGTACACTTATGATGACGATGTTGATGCACTAATAAAGCACTTCCTATCAATCCTCACCCTCTTCTCCGCAACACAAAGTGATAACGTCCCAACAACAATACAAGTAACAAAAACAGCTCCACCCAACACACTATTCAACCCAACTTCACCAGCATCCGTCCCAACAAATGCAGCTATACTAGCAAACACATCAGGTACACCATTACCTAATGGAAGCAATGTTACACCCTCAACAGTTGGTGGCAATTTCAATAATGTCGACAACTTAGCTAACGAACAACATAAGTAATCAGCTGCGGTATTACATAACAGATAAAATAATTCCCCAAGCCATAATGCAAGTACCATGTACCGAAACACATGAAAATTCTGATAATCACAGTAGAAAAATGTAATGTAATCGAAATAACAAACAGAAGTACACAAGGGGTGTGCTTTCAAGAACTCACATTCACTCCCAAAACCTTCATGTTTTTTGAATTCCCTTAACATAATGATGGACTCTTTTCGCCAAATCATTCGAGGAAGAATTTTTTGAAGACGAACTCCGACCCAATTTCGAATATCTTCCTATGTATAACCCCATGAAACTCATTTTCTGAATCCAAATCCCTAATTTACTATGAAATATATCGTTTTGTGAACGGAAAAAGAAAATTAATAAAATTAAACCACAAATACCATTGAAAATACCTATGTGGAGAAAACCCATTGATGTAATCACAAAGAATTTAGGAGGCCCCAACAATTAGGGCTTCTTCTTCAATCACTTAATCCCGATATTTTCAAGTGAAATGATTCAGGAACAATGAATTGAGAAAAAGATTAGGTTATGAAATTGAAAATTGAGGGTTTGGAGATTGAGATTTAGATTGGGCTTAATGAAAATTAGAGGAAATTTGGACAAAGTTAGGGTTCGGATTTGAATAAAGAAGACAACCGGGGAAGTTTCTGTTTTTCTTCGTTTCGTTTTTTTCTTATCAATCTCTTCATCTCCGTTTCTTTTCTCTCTTATTAACAAATATTCTCTTCAACATCACCAGATTCGGCAGCAGCTGCAACCATCTTTCCGCAACCTAAGAATCAATAGAGAAGAAGAAGAGAAGGAATTGAAGAAGAAATTTTGCGGTGCGTGAAGAAATTTAATTTTAGAAATTCTGGGTGTGGGAGAAATTTTACCCCAAAAAATGGGTGCGCGCCTGAACTTTTCCAAGCGTGGGTTTCACGGTGGAAGAAATCTGTAAAATGGGTTTGGCTGTAGTTTTCACTTGTGTTTTTTTTTTTAAACTAAGAATAGTATATATATTTTTGGGCCTTAGCTTAACTTCCCCCTTAAGACTTTATAGAGTCAAACTCTAAGTCTCTAACAAGCTCCTAGCTAAATGGGCTTTCCTATGTAATAGTATACATTATGTCTGTAAGTGTGCCAAGAATGAAACTATCGAACAACTACTATACCATATTTATAAAATGAGAAGTGCAATTACAAGGGTGAAAAGTATCAAGGAAAAACTAAGAATCAACAACATTTCTACTAAACGGACTAACAATTGGATATCTGGGTTGATATAGCTGAGAGTGCATGCAATTGCGGATGCAATAAAGGAAAAGATCCCTGACCACGCCATGCTTTTGAAGACGAAAGGGTGAGGAAGGTCAGTCATTTTTGCCAATAGAAGTTCAACAAGTACAGCAGTAGCAATTCCAATTGAAGTGGTTCCCATTGCTAAACAGATTATAAAGAGCTTTGCTAGTCGATCACTTCTCTCGGTATCTTCATCTGATTTCATCTGTTGTATGATATCTACATTATCACTTGGACGACTTGCCTCTAGCTCTAAGGTCTTGACACGAGATTGTTTTGGTGTTAGATAATATATAGCATTAAAAAGTTGGAATGTTATGCCATTGTAAAAAAGTACAAATGAAATGAGAGTGCGGCTTATGGAAACTCAAGGAGACCATGAAATTCATTTATTTACCTGGTCAAGTTCTTGACGTACAATGTCCGAGGTGTTACTCTGCTCATCCATAAGCAGTGGAAGACGGCTTATAGAACTTAGATCTAGGGCCAAAACTCTAGAATGAGTCATAGTTACACCAGACTCGATAAGTTCCACCTGAAAGTTTAAGCACCACAATCTGGGTTACTTCGATCGCCACTTCTACCCAAACGCCGAATCAACAGTAAAATAGCGAGTACAATATTATAGAACATGATATTGAGTCTAACCTACCTCATTTTGTTGATCTAAGAGGACGCAAATATCTGCTTCTTCTTCATCCATTGGGTTGACAACTAGGACATTTTCTGGAATATTTACAGTGTGATGGTCGTCAGCAACTTCCTTGTTTGGGTGCATGTGTGAGATCGACCTGAAATGTATACATAATCCATCAGTCTCATGTTGAAAAACCTTATAGATGATGCCAAATTGAAGATTCCTGCACCCAAGGACTCAACCACTGAACCACAAATGGAGGTTTAAGCAGGAGCGCTTAGAATCATCATGCATGATTGAGGCATGTAAGTGTTGATATAATGCTACTCTTCAACGTTATTTTTTCTGGTAGAGGGATGAATGATGATGCACGAAAAGAAAACCTTAAGAAAAGAAGTACGATGAAAATTTATTCTAGACACCAAGAATGTTAAGGCTACTCAATCATTAATTTGCCTGGCGAGATTGGGGTATACCCAAACTAATTGGGGTATACCCAATGAGAAGGGGACATGGTGTGTCATTATTAAAAAGTGTGATTTTACTTTAATACCCTTGAAATAATTAAATCTTAAAAATAAATTTATTTCTTAATTTCATTAACCATAAAATTAAAAACTAAGCAACTCTTAATCTTCTCTTCTTCTTCATCTTCCATCAACCAAACCCATATAAAAATCTCAACTTTGATTTTCCAAAAAAAATGTTGACTCTACCACCGAAAAGAAGACTATAAATGATGTTTAAACTTAAACCCATCATTGTGTTGTGTGATTTGATTGTTATATCAGGTTAGAAATCGAAATTTATGATTTCGTGTCTTCGGCCTAAGGTCGTGACATGCATATCTTGCCGACTTTTCATACCAACGTGGCTGATCGTAAAAAATTTCAAATTACAGGTATTTTGAAGACATTGTAGGCTAATACAAAATTTTAAGGGTATTTTTGAATACCTTATCGGCCAAAAACATAAATAAGGGTATTTCTTGAATACCTTGTACCAATAAATTTTTTATGTCATCTCCTCAGATGTCAAAAAACAAAAGTCTACAATGACGATCGAAGATCATCTCAGGCCACTTTTGCCCAAGATGATCTTCATTAGTCGACCTTGCCGACTTTTCATACTTTCTAACTAAAAGTGTTGATTTATTCTTTGATTTTGAGTATGATTTCATATAACAGATTTGCAATCCCCTTAGAAGTATTTTGGTTGTGTGCTTCATTTTCGTTGCAGAGATATTCTCAAAAAAAAAAAAAATCATCAAAAATCATCCCACAAAAGTCAATCAAAAAACAAAATTTCATAACTTAAAATTCATAAGTTTTAATCTATTCAATCAATTTAAACTTAATTAATTAATCTAATCAAACTTTTTAGTGTTAATTAAACGAGGGCAATTTTGCCATTTTGAAAATATTTGTTAAGGGGTGACCTTTTTACTTCAAAATGACCTCTTTTTTGTCTTCATTGGTATACCCCAATTAGTTTGAGTATACCCCAATCTCGCCAGGTTAATTTGCTTGATCTGGCTAGCTAAATAATGTGTACCTGACTTTGAATATCTTCCAGACTTCAGCCCAACTAGCTAGTGCAGCTTTGCAGTTAAGCAAGTCACTTCTTGACACGTTCCGTGCAACACTTAAATATGCGAATTGCACCCTGAATATGTGGTCCCCGAAACAATAACTACAAAATAAAGCATGCCAAAAATAAATTATAATGATTCTTTCTTTCTTTCTTAAGGGGTGTTCCAAATTTTCCTCCTAGGGTCTTGGGAACATGCATCTCCCAAACAAGATTCTTGGCGGGTAAAAGAAAAAAGAAAAGAAAAGACCCTATGGGATCTTATAAAATCGGATTTGTATGATATGGAATCTTATAAGATGTCATATACTGCTTGGAATTCATAAAAAATGAAAGAACTTCTAGTACGGTGAATGTGATTGTTTTGCATATTGGATATAAATTTCTAGATACCCGGAGCAGAAATTTTCATATCCAACTCATAACACTTTTTTTTTTTTTTTTTTGAACCATAAAAATGAATTTTGTTTGATCAAAAATAAGGGTTACAAGACCATCCCTAATGGAATATACAAAGAAGAGAAGAAAAAGATATACAAAAGAAAGAAACCTATATATGTCATTATATATTTGACTAGAATTTCTCTTACTATCGTTGTTAAATATTTGATCTCAAAATCAAATATTTATGGGTTAGATTAAATGTAAAGTTGTTGGAGAGAAAAAAGAACGTCGGTTAAACTAAGATAGATTGAAGAAGTTACGGAACAAGGTACGTGTCTCATTGGTTTCAAACTTTTAACCGATAAGTACTTTATGAATCAAGATTTGAAATTCAAATCCTACAAGGCCCCGCATATAAGGAATGGATTGAATAGGCATCATTCCTGCGATATCGAACATACACTAAACATGCTGTTCGGTATCACTATAAGCAAACCAACATACCTTGATTAGGGACAAAAGTAATCTTCCTTCTTTTCTCTCTATCTTCTAAACTCTTTCTCCATTTAGCCTCGAGATAATTATTTACCGTATATAACAAGATTTCAAGGTTGAATTGCCAACGTTGTTGATTGTCGATTCATACAAAGGCTTGTTTGTATCCTGGGAAGCGGTTTGCTATCGATCCCATCAACAACTCTGAAGAGTGGGAGCAAATAACGCTTTAAGGACAGCGTACTAACGTGTCTCAAGCCATTATTGTTGTAGGTCATTTTTCATTGCAGGGATTATATCTAACAATCTTAAAGCGTTATTTTCTGCAATGGAAGAGACACAGATGGCTTCATTCAAGGTTATGAATCAAGACTTTGTTCGTTTAGATCGTTTTTGATGGAACAAACTTCACTTTCGGCAAGACAAGATGAAGTTTCTTCTCACCACATTGAAAGTTTTATACATCCTTTCTCACACAATTACAGCACCCTTTGAAAAAGACACCGAAGAACAAAAGAAAGAAAGGAAAAAGCGAGAAGAAGATGAACTAATTTATCGCGGCCATATTCTCAATGTCTTTATCGACCGTTTATATGATCCGTACACCTCGACGCAATCATCAAAAGTCACATGGGATGCCCTTTGAAACTAAGTATAAGGCCGAAGAAGAAGGTACGAATAAGATTTTAATTACTACTTATTTTGATTTTAAAATAAGCGATGATAAGCCATTGTTAGCATAAGTACATTAGTTACAGACATTATGAACAAGATTCGTGCTCAAAGCATTACCATTCCCGAATCTTTTCAAGTTGGTGCCATAATCGCAGTTACCACCAACTTGGAATAACGCCGGAAGGAAATTATTACATGATTCAAAGAGTACACTTTGAACAACTTCAAAACATCTTCGCGTGGAAGAAGAAATTAGATCTTCGTGCGAGTAAATGAAGTTGTTAATGAAAGTTCAAAAGTGAATCATGTGACTAATCCGGTTCAAG
This sequence comes from Papaver armeniacum, assembly GCA_023531295.1. Lineage (NCBI taxonomy): Eukaryota > Viridiplantae > Streptophyta > Magnoliopsida > Ranunculales > Papaveraceae > Papaver > Papaver armeniacum. The sequence continues at coordinate 227,624 of JAJJWW010000621.1, forward strand.
AATCCGAACAAGGCTCCTCAACTCAAAAATGAGAAAGGAAAATTCAAGAAATCATCCAACAAGAACAAGAAGAAAGGAGCCTCGCTATCATTGTGGGAAGAAAGGACATTATAAAAAGGAATGTCTTTATCTCAAGAAGCTCCAAAAGGGGAAGCCAACATGACACATGAGGTAGTAGTCATGATTCCGAAATCAATGACAACGACAACAACATCTGGATGGTGATTTGACAACGGTGTTAACAAAGACATGTCCTGGCAACGACATGTCTTTATTCAAAACTTATGAAAGTACTGATGGCAAGGAAGTCCAAATGGGAGACAATAGCCGTGCAAAGGTCTCAGGCAAAGGAAGTGTTGAATTATTCTTCACATGGGAAGAAGATGACTCTCATTAATGTACTTCATGTTCCTATTATTAGAAAGAACTTAGTTTTCCTGGAAATCTAGTCGGAAATAAGGGAATTCGTTATGTTTATGATTAGGAAAAACTAATTCTTACTAGGAATGTCCAATTCATTGCAAGGATATGCTTGTGATGGAATGATTAAATTAAGTATTAATGAAAATAATCCTTCTCTTTATGTTGTTGAGTCTTGTTCTTTATGGCATAGTCGTTTAGGTCACTTAAATTATAATTCTATCAAAATAATGATGAAACTTGTTATATTTCTCACTGACCCTATAGATATAAGTAAATATGAAGTCTCAGGTGCAATCTAAGATGACTAGAAAACCTTATCCTAAGGCTGAAAGAAACACACGTATGTTAGAACTTATGCACAATGATATTTGTGAGTTAAATGGAAACTTAACTCGTAGTGGTAAGAGATATTTCATAACTTTCGTTGATGATTACTCTAGATACTTGTATGTTTATCTGATGACCACAAAAGATGACGCATTTAACATGTTCAAAGTCTTTAAAGCTGATGTAGAAAATCAACATGATAAGAAAATTAAAAAATCTTCACAGTAGTGATAGGGGTGGTGAGTACTTTGAAATTGAATTCTCCTAATCATCTAGAAGAATTAGGAATAATACACCAAAGGACTGTACCATATAATCCACAACCAAATGGTTTATCCGAAAGAAAGAATAGAACTCTTGTGGACATGGTAAACTGTATGCTTGCTAATGCTAACTTACCAAACAATTTATGGGGTGAGGCTCTCCTTACTGCCGTCATGTACACAACAAGATTCCATCAAAGAAAACTAAAACATCTCCATATGAACTATGGAAAGGTAGGAAACCAAACATAGGATACATAAAAGTGTGTGGGTGTCTAGCCTACTATAGAGTACCTGATCCTAAAAGAACCAAGTTAGGACCTAGGGCTTTTAATAGTACATTTGTTGGTTATGCAAAGAACAACAAGTCTTACAGATTACTAGATTTGGAGACAAATTCTATTGTGGAATCTAGAGACGTATAATTTTTCGAGAACAAATTATCTAGTAATAATAGAATTGAGGATTTACCTTTAAATTCATCACAGCTTGGCATCTCACGTAAACAAAGGCCTCGTAGAGGATCGGAATCATAATGAGCATATTGAACCTAGAAGGAGTAATAGACCTAAAAAGGCAAAGCCTCTACATCCAGATTTTATTGATACAACTGCAATAACATTTTTCTTAGTAGAGGGTGATTTAGAAAACGTCACTATAAAATGCCATTAGTACTGAATATAGAAGATGATCCCAAAACTTACAGTGAGGCCATGTCTTCTAGAGATGCAGCTTTTTGGAAGGAATCAACAGACGATGAAATTGATTCTATCTTGTCAAATGGAACATGGGTTTATGTTGATTTACCGCGAGGGTTAAAGCTATAGGTTGTAAATGGGTATTTAGGAAGAAATATAATGCGATGGTTCTATTCAAACATTTAAAGCTAGATTAGTAGCCAAGGGTTTCGGGTAAAAGAAGGTATTGATTATTTAGTCACATATGCACGTAGCTAGGATAACTTCCATTAGGATTTTATTTGCTTTAGCATCCATTTTTTCAATTACATGTGCATCAAATGGATGTGAAAACTTTATTTTGAATGGATATCTTGATGAAGAAGTTTACATGGAAAAACCTCGAAGGATATGTCTTACCAGGACAAGAAAACAAGGTATGTAAACTAGTTAAATCTTTATACGGTTTAAAACAGGCTCTGAAGCAATGGCATGATAGATTTGATACTGTTATCTTATCTTTTGTTTTTAAACATAATACTGCTGATAAATGCATATACTCTAAGGTTAATAAAGAATTTATTGTTATTATATGTTTGTATGTTGACGATATGTTAATCATCAGTAACAGCATGGATGGTGTAAATGAAACCAAAGAATATCTTCACTCAAATTTCAAGATGAAAGATCTTGTAGAAGTTGATACAATCTTGAGTATCAAAGTCAGAAAACATGGTGGGGGTTATGCTTTGTCGCAATCACATTATATTGAGAAAGTGTTAACTAAATTTCAGCACCTGAAACTTAAAGAAGCAAACACACCGTTTGATTGAGTGCGAATAATGGCAGGTCAATTGCACAACTCGAATATGCGAGTGTTATAGGATGTTTAATGTACATAATGCATTGTACTAGGCTCGATATCGCTAACGCGGTTTGTAACCGAGTAGATACTGCAATTAGACCGAGCCTAAAGCATTGGAAAGCCATTGGGAGAGTTCTCGGTTATCTAAAGAGAACTTCTAGTTTTGGTTTATTTATAATGAATTCCTGGCCGTGATGAGGGTTATACCGATGTAAAGTTGGATAACCAAGATAAAGATAATATCTCTACAACCGGTTGGGTTTTCACTCTAGGTGGAGGGGCAATTTCTTGGGCTTCCAAGAAACATACATGTATGGCTCATTCGACAATGGAGTCGGAGTTCATAGCATTGGACGCCACTGGTAGATAGGCTGAGTGATTAAGGAATTTTCTAATCGATATTCCTTTTCCTATATAACCATCGTTAAGAATTTCAATATATTGCGACAGTGAAGCAGCTTTATCAAGGGCGTACAACAGTACGTATAACGGAAAGTCTAGACATATTAGTCTACGACATGATTATGTGAGGAAGTTAATACTGGATGGCATAATCACTATCTCATATGTGAGATCAAATGCAACTTAGCAGATCCATTTACCAAAGGGCTTGCAAGGGAATTGGTAAAGACAACATCTCGCAGGGAATGGGACTCGAAACCTTTTAAGTTAATTAGTCACGTAATGGTAACTTTGACCAACTACTAGGAAATGACTAGTTTGTTGGTTTAATGGGTAAGAACAAGTTACTGATAAGTGAACTAGATTCAACACTACATACAGTTGTCCATGTTATGAGTAGTGTTGGCCGTTATGAATAGGAAGGTTGATTCTTATAAGATCTTAATGAAATTCAGTTCATTGTGAATAAGTTTTGAAAAACTAACAGGGAAAACCGGAAGAATTTCACCTATATGAGCATAAAAGTGGTGTCGCTTCTCATAAGACGTTATAGGTTTCTCTTAGGATTGCTCATGAAACCCTGCAAGCACAAGGCCATAATAGTGCTAGCGAATAGTGAATTCTTATTACTCTTGTTGTATTCAGTGTGTGTGACTTTTCCGGTTCTTTCACGTACAAGTCATGGTTTAAAGCTACGTACCAATAACCCGATTGAGCTTTGAATTGTCAACACTAACCAAAGGTTTAGTCGCTTCCAGCACCTTTGAGTATGCACTGAGAAACAAGGTTTGTAGTTGATTTAAAGCTAAATTTATATTTAATCTAGTAGGATTGTTAAATATTTGATCTCAAAATCAAATATTTATGGGTTAGATTAAATGTAAAGTTGTTGGAGAGAAAATCAGAATGTGTCCCGGTTAAACTAAGATAGATTGAAGCAGATTCTGGAGAACAAGGTACGTGTGTTGGTTTCAAACTTTGTAATCGATAAGTATCAGAATCAAGATTTGAAATTCAAATCCTACAAGGCCCTGCGTATAAGGAATGGATTGAACATGCATCATTCCCTGCGATACTGAACAGACACTAAACATGCATGTTCAGTATCAATATAAGCAAACTAACCGGCCTTGATCGGGGACAGAAGCAACCTTCCTTCTTTTCTCTCTATCTTCTAAACTCTTTCTCCATTTAGCCTCAGTCAATTACTTACTGTATATAAATAAGATTTCAGGTTGAATTGCCAACGTTGTTGATTGTCGATTCATACAAAGGCTTGTTTGTATCCTTGGAAGCGGTTTGCTATCGATCCCATCAACAACTCTGAAGAGTGGGAGCAAATAACGCTTTAAGGACAACGTACTAACGCGTCTCAAGCCATTATTGTTGTAGGTCATTTTTCATTGCGGGGATTATATCTAACAATCGTTATAAGCAAGACGTTCCCCAAGAGGATGTCTTAAAACTTGCCGTTGGATACTCCTCTTATTTCTCTTAACCATAATGTCCACGGGCACGGCATACACAGCCAATGTCATTGCCTTCCAAGTAAAGTTGTGCATTTCATCGTTAATCCTTCCTTGCCAACCATTTAGACATGAGACTATAGTTTTAGCACATCAAATAGTCCATAAACTATATATATATGCGTTAGCACATGACATGAGCAATTGTGACGTTAGCGATGAGCGATCTCTCTTTCCGTATCACCGCCACCTGTGTAGGTTGAAGTTGGTGTTAATTAACTAGAGATATTATTCTCTTGCACTAAAAAGACATCTTGGTTAATTAATCGGCGGCGCAATCTTTTCCTGGAAAACAAAGTAATCTGGTGGTTTGGACAGATCGCAGACGATAAATTTATGCCGCGTGTGAGGGTAGTTGTTTGCATGTGATCATATCAACCTCTTTATTCCTTGGCTGACAGAGAAACTACTCGGATATTGATTATTCGTTCGGACCTTAAAGAAAGAGTTATTCACGGTGTCTTTTTAGTGAACTTTCGTAAGAGGAAGCAGCAAGGAAGCCAAAACGGGCAAGGGGCAGATTATATCACAGGAGGGCAAGCTAGCTGGCTTTTTTTTTACTATTTTTTTTTTCGAATATTTTCGGCTAGGTTAAGGACGCATTTGGCGAGAGTTGTTTTCTCTCTTTTTATACTACTTTCTTTTAGTGAACTTCATAAGAAGCTGGGGAAGGGTAGACTTCCACCCGCACGGATTAGAATAGTTTCTCTATTTTCTTTCTTTTCCATAGTATTTTCGATTTTTTTATTTTTTTTTTCTTTTTAGTATTTTAGTTTTCACTTTTGTTTTTCTTGTTTGGTGTTGTCCTAATATATTATACTAACCCCAGACGGACCCACAATCTAAGTTAGTCTTCCCAAATGTA
>JAJJWW010000622.1:0-13626 GCA_023531295.1 Papaver armeniacum
GTCAAGGAGTTTTAACCATTATCCAGAATACGGCTCTAGCAGCAGGGAACCTACTCTCATAGAAATCTAAGACCTCGCAACTACGAGATAAATCATACAAATAAATACTTGCGGTTGGTAGAGAAAGTAATTCATGAATGACAGAGATTTTGCAAAAGTACATCGAGTTACTAACAAGCTTTACAAATTTATACGAATTCAAATTGAACTTCTCACTCTAATATCAAATTTTGGTAAACTCATATAACCCACGTAACATACTTGCCTTTGCATATTCATACGGGAAAAGATTACGATCATACTGATGAATTAAGCAAAGTCGGACCTTTTATCACGCTTCCGCTTGAGTCGTCCAAGTTTGGTGAAAAAGTTCCTCGAAATCCGTGCACATAACCCGCCGAATTCAAGAAACATTCCTTCGCAAAGGCGGTGACCATAATCCACTTTGTTAAGTAATCGAAGTCGAACCCACGTTAGATCGGTGAATTTACTAAGAAGCATATCGACTTGGGCTTTGATACTAATTGAATTCTTGGCGTTGATGAAGGCGATGGAGATGAAGATGATGATATTGAAGGCGGAAGCGGAGATGAAGATGAATATGGAGAAGGGAGGGAGTTGGAGATGTCTGTTCGGAGATATTGGACATTGCTGTAAAACCAAAAATTAGATTTATTTAATGGTATTTCAATGGTGGTGGAGTTTTATATCCTGGCGAGATTGGGGTATACCCAGATTAATTGGGGTATACCCAATTTCCAGGGGACATGGTGTGTCATTATTAAAAAGTGTGGTTTTACTTTAATACCCGCTTGAATAATTAAATCTTAAAAATAAACTCATTTCTTAATTTCATTAACCTAAAATTAAAAAAACTAACCAACTCTTAATCTTTTCTTCTTCTTCTTCTTCTTCTTCCATCAGCAAAGCCATATAAAAATCTTCAACTTTGATTTTCCAAAATTGTTGACTCTCTGAAAAAGACTATAAATGATGTTTAAACTCAAACCCATCATTGTGTTGTGTGATTTGATTGTTATATTAGGTTAGAAATCGAAAATTATGATTTGTGTTTTTGGCCGGCAAGGTCGAAACATGCATATCTTAGAGCTTTTCATAACGGCCATGGCGCGGCCCATAAATTTTTCACGGCCCGGCATGGTATTTTTGAATACCTTGCCCGGCCAAAAACAGCTGAAGGGTATTTTGAATACCTTGCCGGCCAATAAATTTTTATGTCATCTCACAGCCATGTCAAAAAACAAAAGTCGGCAAGGTCGAGGATGAAGATCATCGGCTACTTTTGGCGAGGCGAGGTCGACGATGAAGACCATCGCAGAAACTTTTCCTACTTCCCGGGTAAGTGTTGATTTATTCTTTGATTTTGAGTATGATTTCATATATGATTTGCAATCCCCTTTTTAGAAGTATTTCGTTGTTGCTTCATTTTCGTTGCAAGAGATATTCTCAAAAAAAAAATCATCAAAATCATCCACAAAAGTTCAATCAAAAACAAAATTTCATACTTAAAATTCAAAAGTTTTAATCTATTCAATCCCAATTTTAAACTTAATTAATTAATCTAATCAAAATTTTAGTGTTAATTAAACAAGAAGACAATTTTGCCATTTTGAAAATATTTAGTTAAGGGTGACCTCTTTTACTTCAAAATGACCATATTTTGTCTCATTGGGTATACCCCAATTAGTTTGGATATACCCCAATCTCGCCAGGTTTTATATGCTTAGATTGGATCAATTATAGAAAAGAAAAACAGTTGTTTAATTAAAAATGGGGAACATCTACACAGTGTTTTGGAATTATATATGCTTTGCAAAAGGCAATAATAATACAGCGTGACGACGTGGGTATCACAATTGATTCTTGGCCGTTGTCTCTACCGCATCTGGCACAGCAAAGATTTACGTACCTACTGCCTCGTACATAATGTACATTTCATTAATGCATTGTCTAATGATTAGGTGCTTTCAGGACCATAAAACTTACTTTAGAAAAAAATCTGACTAATTTATTTGTGTTTTTATCCATATTATTAGTACTATGAGTAGACAAAACTCAGCCAATGTGGTTGGGATCAACTGAATCCCAACTCGCTGTACTGAAATTTTTTGTGTGCGATCTTTATCTGTTAGGTGTGCACATTACAAAGATCATAACAATGGCCGTGTTTTATAGAGGCGTGTTGGTGTTTTTAAGGCTAAGTTTGGGAAACTGACTGTTTTTATGTTGGAGAAAATGAGTTTTTTAAATAAAAGGTTTTATGGTCTTGGTGTGGTTGATCTAATGACCTAAGGGTTTAAGGATACTCACTCATTTTTGTGTGAATGAAGTGGAACCTTTAGTCCCACATTGTGGGAAAACTAAAGAGGAGCTCCACTATATAAATCATACACTTATGTATGAATTGTAAAACGTGGGTGTATGCTTGGTGGGCAAAAAATACATATTTTTACCCATGTGATATGCGCGTATGCCATGCAAGTCCCTTGTCTCTGTGGTTATTTTTGTGAGTTTTTCTTTAGGAAATTAATTCCAAAATTAATTCTATAGAGTTTTATTTATGGTAAAATTCCTTTTACTTGTTTTTGAAAACCAAAAACCTAACTTGATTTGCAAGTATTTCATCCTATAAATACAACTCGAAAATACATTTTCAATATATTATTTCTCTATATATTAAAAGCTTTATTCACTTCATTAAGTTTTACACTTTTTGTTGGTAGCGGAGCTACAAGTGGGCATAACCCCTTTACGAATTACTTACCCAACCTGAAAAATAAATCTACGGACCACTACCGGCATCATTACTAACTAAACAATTTTCAAAGCGCTTGAAGAAACAAATCATATCTTCACCAAGCTCCCTAGAGTAGTGAAAGCTAAAACACCCAACCCCAAAACCATGGCAGGTGCATTCATCCAAATACTTAATGCGTTTCGGCGCCCAGCTGCCCTTGAAATGGCTTGGCACGGAATAAAGGCCACGAACACCTCACCGGTGAGCGGAGAGACACACATAACATCCATACACACATCTTGACCATTCTCCCGGTTAAAGAACAAGAATATCCTTGGTCGTAAATCCCTTGTTGTCATCGAAGACAGAGAAAACCCATAGCAACTTCTTTGCGCGCATGGACACCAACTTTGTAGCATATGTCGACTTAATTACATCACAGAACCAAATCATGTGAAACTTAATCCCAACATCATTAGCACGGTGAGCGCATGATCCCCAAATATGTCCATAGGTTTATTGCGGCACGGGCATAAACCATCCTCGGCCAAATAATGGGATACCAAGACGATAACAAACTACGACTACGAGTATGCGGGCCCAAGGCATTGATTTCAGCGGCCCGAGTTGGAACGGCTAGAAGGTAATCTTGTGCGTGTTTGACACGGTTACATTGCCACGAGAATAGAATCTCTTACAGAGATAGTGAATATTGGGTGGTATTTGCTTCTTAGCGCATCAAAATAAGTATTTGCCCGGGCATGCATAGAAGGGCGGTGTTATCGACCCTGATAAGTGAAGGCAAACCACATACTGAATAAAGTTACGAAAGAGGTACATGCAGTAGCGAGCAAGTGATGCGGAGGAAATAAGTTACAAGAATAACCTTCAGCATCAGGGCGGTTTGACTCTTGGGCGAGATAACAATAGTGCCCAGTATGGGACATAGTATATATACCAGACCACCCGTCCTTGATAGGCAAGGTATCAACCTCGTTAAAGGCCCAAAACTGCACCATCTCAAGTGATTAAAAGCCTCAAAATATTGAAGATGATGGTCGTCATAAAGATCGGTGGCTTTTTGTAAAGGCTGCGGGATTGAGTGTGCGCATTGCAAAGTATAGTGCGGACACGCAGAAGCTTAATTACGAAGTAATAACATCTCACTCTGTGGATCTACGAGTTTTCTTGATAGCGGACATAAAAAGTGAATGGTCTTGTTCACCTACTCAAAACTATGTCACTCATGAAATCCAAATCCCAAACTCACGAGGTCCACCCCGAAGTTTAACGCCGTTACGAAGTCTACCAATATCAGGAAAAACACCTTGGTAGTGCAGCGAGGATCCAGCTGTAGGCCAAAAACTTGATTTCTTATGTTCGGATGTAAACCTCTACATGGGCCTTGGTTCAATTATGCTCAAAGCTTTAGCAACCTCAAAGCGTATCACCAATGATAATACCGTCATCCAAATACGAGGGCATGCAAATCAAGTTTACAACGGGAGGCAATGGACTTCACAAGAGGGTGAAGTGTCGGAGCAAACAAAAGAGGACCGAGGGAGTCACCTTCTTTGAACGCAAGAGGCGGAAGATAAAATGTGTTGATCGTAGTAGAGTTTAGCGGGCACTAGCATATGAGAACTGACCCAACGAAATGCACGGACAATGGTGGACCTCTTTAATGAGATGGGATGCACACCATGTTAAAAGCATTGAGAAGTCAATAAGCAACATTGACATCTTGTCACGAATGACCCTTGACTCTAGCAAATCATTAACAGCGTGAAGATACTTTCCCCTCAATAGGCATCCCAACTTAGGGCGGTAGTCGCCTAAATAAGAAGACATTGCCTTTAGACGGAAAAGGCTGACTTAGAGACCAGCGCGCCAAATGGTTCCAGGCAATAGGCCTAAGACTCCTCTGGCTTGAGTAAAGGCGTAAGGGTGCACTGGCAATATACTCACCTAGAACAACGGGGCATTTGCACACGCCACAAAGGTTGACTACACCGTGATCGAAGCCATCAACCCGTCCGCAGCTGCTGCTGCCGCCCTCACTCAAGGCATCAACTAGATGTTGTGCTCGTAAGCCATCACGACCACCTGAGAAGCCTTTGGGAAACTCTTGATAGCACCCAAGACCGCTCTCGAATCACTTATGGGGTCTTTTGCAAAAGCTTGTATTCGGAATGGAAAGGAGGAAGCGTCGGATGTTGGACTCAAGGTCGGCCAAAGTGTTATCATCGCGCGGGCAATACCATTCGAGGACAAGACCAGTTGCGGCCGCATAGTGTCGTGGCCAATCTTCTTTCGGCGAGCACTCATTGGCAACCTCGGCTTCTTCATAATCTTTCTGTTGTCTTTTTGATGTTGGTGACATAGGTTGTAGCTGTGATAACTTTAAATCGATTGGTAACACCCATTAGGTTCCTTCCAAACCAATAGAGCTTGCTAAATCATGAGATATTTGGAGCTTCTTCCGAATTACTTGACTTCTCCTCCATTTGACGTTTGAGTGCAGCCATAGAGACAAGATGCAAGGGAAGAGTAAAAGCGTAACCGAGAGGCGAAGGTCGGCCAGTGCTGCATATCACATTATCAAGGCGAGGTCTTGAGTGCGAGAGAAAGCGAGTGCACGGGGATGTGGAATGCTAGATACGGTGGTAAAACGCCTCACGAAAACAACATTGAGAAGTTCGGTGGACAAAGAGAAGGATTCCAACTCATCTTCCTGTGAGAACTCACCTGTCATTGCAGCTGCCACAGGCGTGTTCAAAACTAAACACGATGGCTTGCTAACACCGTGTATGGTGAAATCTGCATAGGTGCCGTTAAAGGGAGGCCGGGAATGATATCGTTGTGTGCGCTTGTGTGACCTTTGCAAAGGAGATCTCCAAGCATGTAGTTTCATGCATATGCGGCCATAACCACATGTGGGTGAAGGGAGAACTTCTGTCCAACGGCTTGGAAAACACCGTAAATCCTTGCAATGGAGTCTCTGCAGTGTTCTTGTTGGCGAAAAGTGTCTACTCTGCGGGTGGTGGTAGAGATCCCTGGCGTATCCCCTTCCATAACACCGCCTTGGCATCCGCATGAAGGTGTTTAACGGACAATGAAAATAACCGATGCACTCGCATCAATGTGTGGTATGAGGCGAAGGAGATGGGGAAGAAACCCGCAACCGTTCTGAGCAGCATGATAAAGAAAAACAATAAAAAACCTAAAGAGAAAAAAAAGCAGGGAAAAAAAACCCAAAACCCTAAGGCAAAGTGAAGCCATAACTCAAAAAAACGCATTAGAAATCAGAAGAAAAATCAAAAGAAGAAGAAAAGGAAAGGAAAACAAATCGTAATTAGTAGGGGAATGAGACCAATCCATTGAATACTCGACTTTCAATGCTTGAAGAAAAATTCTTCTTTTATTCTAGGAATTTTCTTCATACGTTTTTACCTCCATCCTGTTCTTTGAGTTCGAAAGGGTAACTTGCGTTGTGCTAACTCAAGTTATATCGGCGAGTCTTATCCTGGACACATCTTGTGAGGGTTTAGCATTACTCAACTCGAGTATACCCACATGAACTAATGTGTTAAGGACAACTTGTTGAACTGTGATTACGCCTCGTCAAGTTATTTCGGTAGAATTGTTTCGCATTAGTTCTTTACATATTATTTTGATACATCTAACGTGATGTTCATTGTTGCAAGATTCCAACATTTTATTCTACTTATTTGTTAGGTATCCTCTCTTTGATGAAATTTACTAATCTTCTGAAATGTTCGGTGAAGAAGGTAGATTTAAGCGCGAGAACCGCCTTGACCGTTCATACCATATCACGATTGATATCCATTTGATGAATTGTTTTTTCTTTCGGTGGAAATTAAAATTAGAAGAACCAATGATAAAAGTTTGCATGAGAACAATTGAAAGGACAAAATCGCAACCATAGAGAGCGAAGTCATTTACATTCGAGTGAATCATTGTAAATACTTTCTTTGTTCTTTTACATCAGCGGCGAAACGTACTTAATATTACCATCCTTTTGCATCAGCGTGCCCAAATTCTTTTTATGAAAAGATCGAGAATTCCATTAACAGAAATACCCTCATGAGGAGACAAATCGTACATCCAACTATCCAAGGAAAACAATAGCGGAGAAGCCTACATATGTTGGTAAAAACAAAACAAAATAGAAAATGATTAGTGTTTCTCGGTAAAGCAAAATGCTTGATGGATTGGAATATCAATTTACTTGTAGGCGTACCAACTTAGTAAACAACATGTTTGAGATGGTTTATTTACTCTTGTTTATTTGAATATCCAAAATAGCTCATGAATAAGTAAATTACGCCCAGGTATACATTGTGAAATACGGTGGTCGTGACCTGAATTCGAAACTCAAAGCATCAAGATATTTTACTTCTTCTTGATAAAGAAAAAAAAAAAAACGAATTGCTTATTTACGTCTAGTGAAGTTGCATATTTTATTTTATTTTTTTTTTTTTTGCACAACAACGATAAAAGCTAAGCTATAGGGATGTTCTTTTGACATTCTTTAATATTTACATTCTCTTACTCTGGTTTCACGTCGAACAACATTTTTTTAATTTTTCTAAACTCTCTCTCACATTTCACCATTTATCAAATGGAAAATCAATTGTTAATTAATATTGGTCAATCAGGCAAGAAAACGGTGAAATTAGATGCTAAAGAATGCATTAATTAGGTTTAAGAACAAAGTAGATCCACGATACGTGATAAGGGTGTGTAATTAGCTCGGTTGTCTGAAAGCACTAGTTTGCATCAAATGGAAGTTTATGTCTCGTGAAAGATATTCTCAATCTATATTGAGGGAGGTTGGAGGCATACTCGGTAAAGAATGGGTAATTTCTCTTAGTGAAACGGATGTGATGGATTTCCCAAGCGAGATTATTTGGAGTCGGTTATATCCTTATAAAAGTTAATTTCTTTCTTTGGCTTCTCTCTCATGAAAAATTGATGACGTAGATAAACTTGTTGAAGGGGAGTGGACGTGGATAGGACATGTAGTTTTGTGAAGAAGAAGATGAAACAAGCTCTCACTTGTTTTATGAGTGTTGGAGAATTAAAAATTTGGACTTATTTTGTTGAAGGATGTGATTTCCGTTGGAGCTATGATCATATTTAGAGGTGTAAAGCGTCTTGAGCAAACACTGACCCATTTGATCGCGTGCTTCCGTGCCATGTGCAAGTCTTTGTCTTTGTCCCAGCGATTTAAGCGTGTTGTGTCCGTCTTTGTGCTTTACTAGTCAAAAGCTAGGCAGCCACGGCCAGGCACAACACACGAATAAGCGTGCCGTGTTGTCTTAGTGTTGGCACACGTGCTATAAACAATTTGAAATCACTTAATGTATACATTAAGTGGGACATTATCACAAGAATTTAATTAGACAACATATCATTTGAAATTATTTCAAATAAAATTAACAAGTTTATTCAATAAAAATAGCCCATCAAATATAAACTTGGATTATTCTCATGTAAATTAATGTTTTAGTTAAATATAGGTGACGACATTATACCAACGATATTGAAATATATTTTCCAAATATGAAGGTATTATATGTGTTGTTATAAATAAGCCAACATAAAATGTTAAAAACTAGCTAGAATAGTGACTCTTTTGTGAAATATACAAAAAATGTGATGCATTATGCCTTGTTATATGGTGTATTTGTACATGTTATGACGTGCTCTCTTAACACACAAACTTTGGTTTTCAATATTGAGAACTTTTATTGATCAGCTGATAAAACTACCCGGTCTGATGTGTTAACTATTTATACATACAAATGCGTGACCTCCAGTATTCTTGGGTCACACGTATACTAAACTTAGAAATAAGGAACTTGGAATACAAGTAATGACAACTCAACACTCCCCCTCAGATGGGCATGAAATCTCACACATGCCCGGCTTGACAATAAGATACAAAATGACTTGTTTGATCTTGCCTTAGTTAACACATCACACCAATTGATGCGAAGAGCGACAAGGTACTTCCAATAATTTTATCCTCTAGCTTCTCATAAGCGAAGTTCGATCAATCTCCAACATGCTTGGATTCTATCATGTTGCCTGAGGATTTTGTGCAATCTTAATTGGACTGATTGTCACAAAATAACTTCATTGGACAATTAGTGAATAAGCGAGCTCCCCATGCATTATTTTAAGCCATAGTAATTCACAAATTCCTTTAACCATAGCTCTATATTGGCCTCGGCACTAGACAAAGAAACAACTTTATTCTTGCTCTTCCAAGTAACAAGGTTACCTCCAATAAATGTAAAATAACTTGAGTTGTTGATCTTCTTCTATCTCCTTTTCCACCCAATCGAATCGGTATACCCCGAAAATATCCATATTTCCATGTTTTGAAAACATCAAACCTCTTCAGTGCGGACTTGAGATACCTAAGTATTCTTATAACAACATCATATGTTGTTTTACCGGGATGTCATAAATCTACTAACAACACTTCTTTCTAAGCAATATCGGGTCTAGTATGGGAGAGATATATCAAACGCCCTACTAATCTTTGATATCGTCCTTTATACATTTGGTACTTGATCGGAAAACTCATCTAGTTTATGATTTTTCTCAATAGGAGAACTAATAGGTTGACAACCAAGCATACTGTTTCCTTGAGTAGATCAAGTACATATTTTTGTTGAGATAAGAAAATACCTTGATTAGATCGGAACAACTTCAATTCCCAAAAAATATTTGAGAGCTCCCGGATCTTTCATTTCAAATTCACGAAGACAAGTAATTCTTCAATTTTAACATCTCATTATCATCATTTTTGATTACCACCATATAAATCCTTTATAAATAATGGAGTATTTGTTAATTTTATTCCACACTTCTTTAAGAACAAAAGTATGATCGGCATTACTTTGTTTTATACCTAAACAATCGTTGCCTTTCGGAATCTTCCAAACCAAGCACGTGGTGATTGCTTCCAAACCATCCCTGAAGGCTTTATTCGATCTCTGGAACAATATTAGGATCTGAGTGCAAACCACAGTATATAAAGACATGTAAACTTCTTCCTCCCTAAGTCTCCATGTAAAAACGCATTTTTTACATCATATTATTCTTGATGGCCATCCCAAATTTGCTGCTATAGACAACAATGCACGGGCCAGTATTCATCTTTGCCAGCTGGGCAAAAGTATCACATGATAATCTATACCATAAGTTTGAGTAAACCCTTTTGCAGCAAGTCTTGCCTTATACATCCGATAGAACCATCGAGGATTAATCTTTACGGTGAATACCCATCACCCAACCAATCGGCTTCTTTCCTTGTGGTAGTACAACCTTCTTCCATGTCTTATTTTCACCAAGAGATCGCATTTCTTCAAGCATAGCGGCCCAACCCATTTAGGATCGAGACAATGCTTCTTGAGGCAGGTAGGAATGACAATATCGACATCGACTAACAAATGCCTTGCAAGATTTGTCCAACCTTATCGGTTGACATGTAATTTACAATAGGATATTAACCTTCTTTATAGGTTAGGAGAATATCTTTACTGTAGGTACACCGATTAGCTTCTCAAGGTAGTTGATACTGTTATTCTCAACAACTTCACAATTTTCGTATTAATGTTAGTAGAAGTAGTAATATCCTTTACTTACCTCAAATAGAAGTAGAATCACGGGAGTAGGTACTATAGTAGCGAGAGGGGGTTATTTTCTTGATAAAATTGAGTTTCATCTTCATACATGCTTTCTATGACAATTTATTGATTGGCAAATCATCCTCTTCAACAAGCATTGATCACTTTCTTCTTTATCACCATCGGTAGATAAAACTTAACCCCGTCATGTGATTCAACCATGAATTCACAATTATCAGGAAACATTTCTAACCAATTAACATCTCCTCTTACACTCTCTCCCAAGTGAGAAGTATTAAATTCAGCGGAAGAAAAATACATCATGTTCGGAAAAAGTCACATCCATGGTAACATACGTTCTTCTTGTTGGAGGATGATAACATTTGTAGCCCTTTTTGAAATTGATTTGTATCAACAAAGACACACTTAAGAGCACAAGGATCAGGTTTGACGCAAATATTTTGTATGTGTACATAAGCTACACAACCAAATACTCTTGGTGGAAGTGTAAGATTAGATGGAAGAGTCACAAATGATGCAAGTTTATCTGCTGGTGTACTGAAACTTGAGAACTCGTGTAGGAACACGATTAAGAAGAAAAACGAGCACTAATAAGAGCTTCTTCCCAAAAATTTGGTTTCATATACGCTCCTATCAAACTAGCCCTGGTAATTTCCAACAATTGTCTATTTTTCCTTTCTGCAACTCCATTTTGTTGCGGTGTAGATGGACATGTAGTTTCATGAACAAGACCATGCTCAGCAAAATATCCCTTTAAGGTGTGATTTATATATTCTCCACCTCTATCACTTCGTAGAACCCTTAAAGTTCCAGAGTATTGTGTCTGGACTATCTTGTGAAAATTACGAAAACAATCTGGCACATCACTTTTATTCTTCATCATATAGAGCCAAGTCATGTGAGTACAATCATCAATAAATAGGACAAACCATCTATTACCAGAAGAAGAAACAATCTTTGAGGGACCCCAAACATCAGAATGTACCAAAGAAAACGGAACAAATTTTTTATTAAAACTATCAGGATAAGTAGCACGATGGCTCTTTGCTAAAATGCAAGTTTCACACTGAAAATCAGATGGTTTGCAAGAAGTAAATAAATTTGGATATAAATGCTCCAAGTATCCAAAAGAAACATGTCCTAGTCTACGATGATGTAACCAAATTTCATCTGTATGTGTATGAGATATTCTTTTTGCTGACAAAGACCTTCCTTCACACACATCATCCACATAGTATAACCCCTCTCTTTTAGTACCCCTGCCAATTATTTCCCCACTGCTGAGATCCTGAAGAAAACAGAAATCAGGATATATTAATACTAAACACTTTAACTGAGAAGTTACTTGAAGTACTGACATGAGATTATTTGAAAGAGAAGGAATTAATAAGGTATGTTCTAGAGATAAAGAGTTCGTTAGATCAACTCTTCCTTCTCCGATAATGAGGATATGTTATACCATTAGCATTAGTAACACCGAACGAGGTTGAAGTAGTTTTGTCCTTTAATATAGACATATCAAAGGTCATATGATTAGTAGCACCGGAATCAAGAATCCAACCATTATCCTTCTTAAAATTATCGGCAAGAGATGTAAGAAAAATATTACCTCGTTCAGACTCTGTTGTAGTTGTTGTAGGAACAACAGATGTACAGGTAGCTACCTTACCCTTAACTTTCCCTTTTCCAGCCTTTATACGCTTTTGGTAATCATCCCACCAATCTGGATAACCAATTTTTTCAAAACAATTTTCAGAAAGATGTTTTGTATTCCCACAATGAACACATCTTCCAGTATTATTCAGCTGAGATATTTTTGTATTCAACGAATTTTTCTCAATCTTCCTGACAGACATGGCAATTTGAGAATCAACCCCATGAGTTAACATAGTACTGCGTCTTTGTTCTTCTCTCCTCAGTATGGTAAACGCAGCTTCTAGCTTTGGTAAAGGATCAGTACGAAGTATTTCTCCTCTAACTGAATCATAAGTATCATCAAGTGCAGCAAGAAATAAATATACCCTTTCTTCATCAATTTCTTCCTTTCGTTTCTTGATTACCTCCGGTTGTGTAAAGGTAATAGGCCTTCTATGATCAAACTCTTGCAGATTGATTTTAATTCGGAGAAAAGGTTAGAAATTGATCTACCGACTTGTTGAGTCGACATAGCTTTCGAGATAAGTCATAGAGAATAGACTTATCGGCTCCTTCATAATAAGTTTGAGAAACGACATCCCAAACATCCTTTGCGGTAGGCAAGCGAACAAGCAGATTCATTAAATCGGGTTCCATTGCACCAATCAGCCGACCCTTGACAATAGCATCTTCCATGATCCACTTATCATATTTATCTACGACTTCTTCATCGGGTTTCACGAGTATCACCGGTAAGATATCCTTTCTTTCCTCTTCCGGCCAACAAACATGGTCACCATTTGAGACCATAGAGAAAAATTGGTGTCATTCGGTTTTATTCAGTATGGAATTGAAGTTGGTGTTGGTTCGTATGTCGCATACCACCAGTTGTATTTCTTGAGAACGTTGGTTCCGATTTACCATCGTCACCGACCATTGTAGTTCCTAAGTTTTTGAAGGTTACGTTTAGTTTGTAGGTAAAATAAGATCGGAGAAAGTATATCCTGGATATTGAAATCGTTTGATGATTAAGGTTTTAGAGAAAGTATATCTCTGGGTTTTGGTGTTGATGATTAAGGTTTTAGAGAAAGTATATCTCTGGGTTTGGTGATTAGGGTTTAGAGAATATATCTCTAGGTATTGAAAAGAAGGTAAAAAAGTGCCCAAGGATCGAACCTGCTCTTGATACCAACACAAACTTTGGTTTTCAATATTGAGAACTTTTATTGATCAACTGATAAAGCTTACAGTACAATGTGTTAACTATTTATACATACAAATACGTGACCTCCAAGTATTCTTGGGTCATACGTATACTAAACTTAGAAATAACAGAACTTGGAATACAAGTAATGACAACTCAACATTAACGTCTTTGGTGAAGTGGGCCACGTGCTTATCCGTCTTAGCGTCTTTGTCTTTGTGCTCTTTGTGCCAATTAGTCAAACCCAGCACGTCCCATTTAACTAACGTCTTTGTCGTAATGCGAGAGCTAAGTCACGTCTTTGAGTAACATTTGTGCTCAAATTTTAGCGTCTTTGTCTT